>VYXD01010605.1:154614-218514 GCA_013397195.1 Hylia prasina | reverse complement strand
CACATCAGCAGTTACTAGTTCTGTATTTTACAGTGCAAAAGTTACTGAAATAATTTGTGCCTGCAAATGGTCAGTGTAGAAATAATAATAATAATAATAGTAATAAGTTGTCAATCTGGCTTCTCACTAACAGTTGCAAGTGCAATTAAATTTAACATTAAAAGATAAGTTGGTTTGTTTATTTTTGGAAGAGTTAAAACTCTAAAATACTCTGCTGTAATTTTAGGGACTGGTGTTCTGTTCAAAAAGTCCACAGCTGAAGGACATATAACCTCCCTGCACACTACTAACAAAAAAAAAAACCTATTAAAAAATAAAACAGTGAGAAGATTGAGAGGACTGGAGGGATTGGTCTATAATGTAAATTTAGGGCAAGTAGCTGCAATTTGCTTTGTCAATGGCAGACTCGAAGATGGAGAACAAACTTTGAAGAGTGAATCCATGATTTGAAGAATTTCTTGGCATAGTAGAAGAAGGGATGGAGTCAACTCAAGTGGAAGTTCAGGTGGTATGTCTTCAAAAATCTTCCTGCATTGACATTTATGAGTCTAACAATATCCCAAGGGATGTAGTAAATTTTACCCTCTGAAATATTCAAGAAACTTGAGAAGAATTAAACATATGGCATACTTCTGCAGGAAAAGAAAATATACAAGGTCTTTTCCACACATAGAGATTATGTGTTTTTGTGGATTTCAGGATATATTCCTATCAGGTTCTGAAAGATAAGTGCATTTGAGCCTTGCCAGAACTTGGATTCAAATAAAAAATATTTAAAGAAATTTTGGAGTCCTGTGGGCAATAGGGCTCCTTCCTCAGAAGCAGTATACAAAAGCAGCTTCCCAAAACACTCTTTAATAGTAGAGGACAGAAGCCTCATCACAGTCCTACTCACCATCTTCAGCAAGATAATAGTGTCCTCTACGTTCATGGGATTTGGCACTGTCATTTTTTTTTCTTCTCCCTCCCAAATAAAGAACTCTTCCTGAATTTGGAGGGAAAAATAAGGTCTTTTTTTCTCTTCTACTTTCTTTCCCTCAATCTTTTTGTTTCCTTTGGGACAGAAAGAAAGAAAACACTTTGTAAAATCTTGTTGTTCCCTGCAATATATTTGGGTATACTAGAAGAAGGGAAATTCCTATTGTGTGGGGTCGCTTTTTTTTCCTTGCAAGGGTTGTGCTTTAATTTAATGGGTTTCTCTTAAAAACTTGAAATTTGTAAAATTCCCCCACTGCCAGGGATTCAGTTTTAACCTAAAAGCAAGGAGACATCAGTGGACACCAGAAGTGGAAGCCTATTTATTAACAGGTTCACTGTATTTCAGAGCTTTATGGGGTCTCTTCACTTGCTTATGCTGGATCGTGGCCGCCTATGCTACCTGCAGGCCCTGCAAGACCCCTGACACCAGGGGGGCCATGGTGTGAGCCGTGCCACTTCTCACAGTCCTGTTGCTTCAGCCACTGTGATGGATATGCTTGTTAAGCATCATGAGTCCACCTAAGACAAGACAACTGCAGAAAGAAAGCAAACAGTAAAAAATACCCATGGGTATCCAGTAACAGGCATCCATATTTCTAAACTAAATATTCTGGCTGGAATTTTTCTGATTAAAGGTCAGGGTGAAGGCTACATGTTATGTACCTCAGTCTATGGTTTACTCCTGCCATTAACTACAGCTTTTACTGCATAAACAGCCTTATGGAGACACAGGCAGTGCAGCCTCAACATAATCCTGTTTTAGTAGGGTTTTTGTTTGGAGGCTGTCTGGGGAAGGTGTAATCAGCAGTCACACTGTGTAGCCGCTTGCCCCTTTAGGAACATGTGCTAAGCTTTCATCCTGGCAGCTGGTAAGGCACTGCTCAGTGTGTGAGAGTAGCTAAAAGGTCTGAAGTGTTTTTTCTTTTCACTGCTTCGGAAACAATTTTTTTCCCCTTGTTTTGAATCCTACTGAATGTGGGCACCCTAAAACACTTGAAGAACTTTGCATGAACAAATTCCACTGAGGTCTGGCTGTGACAAAGGAAAATTACTGTTCAGAAATATGTGTTTTCTTCCAGAGCTTTTAATGATTGTGAGCAGCTTATTTGCTAGAGGAGAAATTCTGGCAAGGTTGGATGAATTTTGAAAGCGCATCACTGGTTAATCAGTTATTCCAAAAATGGACAAGAAAGTTGTACCTATCTATACAAATAGTTCCATGAGGGAAGAAGTCAGCAACTAGCAATTTCCTAATTGGTCTCTTGCCCTAATTTACTCAGCTATTTCTGTGACATCCAGATTGTAACAAAACTGTGCCTTCTGAAATACATCTTAGTTCTTGAACACTCCCCAAAGGTCAAAAATGTACCTTTTGGAATAAGACATTAATTGTGGGAATAGGTTCCACATGGAAAGCATTGTATTACTGGCATATTTTCCTTTTATATCTTTTTATTGCATTTTATACTAAAGACTGTTATCTACTGAGGATTGCAACCTTTCCTGTGGCAGAAACAGTCAGGAGTTTTGTCTCACCTTTAGAAATGTCTTAGACCCCCCAAAAAAAGTGTGCAAAATACGTTATGTGCCTATACAGTCATAGTGGCTGCTTCATTAACCCATAAAATTTGATCACCAATCAAGATGTGCCCAAGTTCTTTTTTACTCAGCTTTTAGACTCCTTGCCTTGACAGGTTTGGTTTTTTCTGAAGTCACGCAGTCTGTGCATGTGGGCGTGGGTGTGGGTGTGAGAGAGAAAATGCAAAGCACCCGGCAGACATTAGTCATTTTGTGCCGTAGTGCGTTGGAAGGTACTCAAGCTCTAGGTTGTAAAAACATTGTGGTGCACTCTGTAGAGTGGGGGCCCGTGAGGTTCAGTACTGCAGCTGCTGATTCAATAGCTGCAGCACTTTTTCAGGTCTGTCAGTCTTTTCTCCTATTTGCCCTGTGTACCTCCGTGTGCATGTGACAGCAGAGACCACCTTTGTTGCAATAGGTAAAGACACAAGTTTTCCAGGCAGCAGATAGAAATCCTGGTCAATACGAGCAGCATTTTTGCCGGCATGCTTTTTAATTCACTGGGCATAGGGAGCAAAAAGGAGCAGGATTCAGCAGATTTGAGGTCAGACAGACAGGTCACACATATTAACGCTCCTATACAAGAACACAAGCGGATAAAGGAGCAGAGAGATCAGGATCCTAGTCCCTCTGTGATAAACAGAATTTTTTCTGAACGTGAACACCAAAAAAAAAGCGAATTTTTGCAGAGGACATTTCCTCTCAGTGCGGTCACTGATTATGCAGGTTTTAAGTGCTGTTAATTCAGATGGAATATGTCATGCAGCTCTGCAGCTGGATGGCTAATCCACTTAAAGCCCTGTGGTGCAACTCAACTACCCTTGTAACTCTATCTCAGCCTGCCTTTTAGGTGTACTCTAGATGCCTCCCAGCCTTGAAAGCTGATATTGCAAAACCCCTGTAGCTAGCATCTGCAGCAGATGGAGTTCTTATCCTGGGTTGAATATAGAGATGGGTGCAGATCGGCCAATCATGCCTACAAATTATATTTTACCCCTTTGTGTGGTGTGTACATCTGTGAATTTTTGGTAACACTCCTCTATGCCTTATAGGAATGTCACTAATGTTGTAAAATTATATTTTCTGTATCTATCTCTTCTACATGTATATTGTTTTGGTGAGAACAAGAGTGAGACCATCTATGACAATAAGAGGTGAAACAAATTCACTTGGATAGCTCTGAGGGTGTTCTCCTATTTAGGTTAAATAAAACAAAAAATGAACTATGTTACTTGTGTTATAAACATCTTCATCCTTTAGGCAGAATTGGTATGAGTAGAATGCTACACTGGCAATGTTTTAGTAGATTTTACACCTTTACACTTTACTATTTCTCTGCTTCTGTACTCGCCTTTTGCAGAAACATTATGGTTATGTCTTTCATTAATAAGGGCTGTCTGAGATTCTTAATGTTTAGGATAATTCCATACATTGAAAAAACATGCACTGCGATACATAGTGTACAAACACAACAAAAAGATGTTTCCTACCCAAAGAATAATGTTATATGTATTCACAGCACTTTACCAAATCATCGTCCCTAAACTGGCAGTGGATAGCAAAGGTTAGAAGCACATGGATATAAATCACAATCCATTTATCTCTGGGTGACTTGGAGATCAAAATAACATGGGATATTTTGAGTGATGATAACAACTTTGGAGGACTTAGCAAATTTTGTTCTACATGTTTTAAATTCTAGCCTGGTGATGTTAACTCAAGACCATTGCCAGGGTGGAGCTGGGAGCCTGCCATTAAACATTGATTTTCCCAGTATCTCACAATTACAGCAACATCTATGCTAAATAACTTTTACTGATCATCTGTGAAGAGTTCATAGACAGTGTATCTTACTCAAAGGTCTCCTTTCTTACCTGTGCAGGAGGGATTTGTAATGATTGTGAAGTAGAATATTCTGTGAGAGAGATTGAGATTGAAGTTCCTTGAGAATTTATTCTTTATTTTCTTTTAATGACATTTTTGTAGATACATCTAAATTTTCTCATCCATACCAGCGTATTTTGCCTAGGTCTCTAAAAGTGTTTCCTTGCCTGTAAGATTTAGAAGTAGTTGATAAGTAATTAATTTTTTTACCTTCATAAATTCTCAATATATTAAAAAAACTACACTAAACAACAGAAACAAACAAATGAGTGTGTGACAAAGTTATAAAATATACTCCTACTGGTTGAGCAAAGAGAAGCTGTGTGTCAGAATGGATTCTATAGAAGGGCCTGCTAAACTGACTCTTCCCTATCTCAGTGCTCATATTTTGAGTATGGAGCCATGTAATACTGAAGGGAAATGAAACTGAAATAGTCTGGAAAACAAAATAATACACAACCCCAATTTTTTTTTTTTTTTTTTTTTAAGGGCAGGCTACATCCAAGCTTCCCAAAATACTTTATAAGTGCTCATTAATTAATCAGCCTGTGCAGCACCCCTGTGAGACAGATTCATGTTGCTGTGTGCATCATTTCATGCATGCAGAGATCTGAGCTTGCCCTGGGTGATGCAACAACCCAGCAGTGTGGGTGAAGTGGTAACACAGCACACCAAAGCTTCAATACCCATGCTGACCAGTGTTACATTAGACTCTGTGATTCAGCCAGAGGCTTGGGGTCTGCCTTACAGTACTACAGTGCAGGCCTCACTAAACAGAGATGTAAAGATTTAAGAAACAAAAAACAGGGATGGAGAGGAAAACTTTTTTCTCTCGAGAATGTATCACTCGAAATGCAATGCTGAGTACTCCGTGCTTTCAAAGATACCCCAGATCTGGGGAGGAGGAAGAGTGGGAAGTTGCATCCATTCTAGTGCTGAGGATTCAGGCAGTGCTGAGGATTTAGGCAATGTGTTGTCATACAAGCAAACTGAAGTGTCTGTAAGAGGCCCAACAGGGACGGGAACCTGTAGGCATAAGAGGCTGAGGAGACAGTTCCAAAAACAGTGCAGGATATGAGGGTGAACTCATTCAGAAGGAATAACCTGAGTCTTTTTTCCCTTTCAATTAATAGTTTTATAGAAAAGTACCAAGCCTTATGTTCTTTTGAGATGATTATTTTACTTACTACTTGTATTTTGAAAACTTGCCTAGAAGTGGAATTTCTAAATCTAAAAAAATAAACTACTCAGGAAGCATTCTGCCTTTCCTGCATGATCTGTAATGCCAAAATGATCTGGAACTTTCTGTACTACTTTACTGTTCTCCAGTCATTAAGCTATACTGAGGATGTTGCCTTTCTGAAGTGTCTCAGAAATAACACAAGAGAAAAAGCAGGGGTTAGCATATCCCTTTCATGCAGTACCCTGGCAACTTCCTGAATTTTCATAAAAGACAAAGAATGATAAAGCCCTCATGGTTTTAAAGGCATCATCCATATTTCTCTATATTCTGTTTAAAAATCCAGTGTTATCTTAAACAGAGATAGTTTTTTACTTAATCTTGAAACACACAGAATCTGTAATTCTAGTAAACTCCTTTACCTGTTTACAATGTTCCCACCCTGTTAACTTCTACTGTCAGACAGGTTTATTTTTAAAGGAAACTTCAAAAGAATTTATGCCTCTTGCAAGCAATGAAGTTTCCTTGTGAGAAACTGAAGGTAAAATTTGGTAAATTGTGAATCAGCTGTTTTTCAAACCCCCGACTGAGAACCACAGGATATTTATAATGCTCAAAAAAGAGCTATTAAATGGATTTTAAAGTTTATTTCCATTCACTGGTTTATAATATATTTATATTTAGCATTTCAGCTAGTATGTGGGCTTCTAAACAACTTTGTCAATTGAAAATTTATGTTCTTATAACATCAAATATTATAAGCTAAGTGGAATATTACAAGACAATTCAATCAGGCTATCATGCACGATATAATTCTCTTGAAATCCATTTCAGTCACTGTGATTGAAATGGTTCTACCTTCAAAACAAATATAATTTTGATTATTTCTGCTTTTCCCTTTCTGTTCAATTCTTTGCAAGTCTATTGCATCTCTGCACAAATCTCTCTTCAGCCTTTATGATCATTTGGTGATTTACAGTGACTCTCTTTGGTAAGTGATGCCTAATAGCAGTTTTCATTAATAATAACTTACTCTTACATGTCATTCTACTCACCAGTGAAAGAATATTAATACAGAGCATGCAGGAAACATGCAGGTGAAACTCAAGATCTGCTGCATATTCCTGCAATTGCAGAGGAAACTTAGAGGGACAAAAGGCACCTCACTGAAGTGGGATCTGTCTGACATGGCAGTTAATGACTAACTGTGGTCACAAAATATTACAAGAATTTCCATAACCAAGCAAAGTTAGTACATTATTAAGTCAATTCCTTCAACTGTGGAGAGAGGAAGTTATTTATATCTGAAGGATATTGCTCCCTCAAACCAAAGTTGGAGAGAAACTGCAAGGTTGCACAGGAATCTTGTGGACCATCCATGTTTACATCACAGTCAGGCCACTTTTTCTTCCTCAGCACCTAATTTGAAGAGAAGGACATGCCTTGGAGGGGCCTGACAGAGGGACTGGAGATGAATATGATCAACTGTCCCTGGTTATCACTGAGTTTGCACCCTCCTACAATGTTCATACAGAAATTGAAACCTATGATTCTGAGTCCTGGAGATACACAGTGGTAGGTCAATGTAGCTGACTCATGTCCACTGTGGTTACCTGTCCCAGCCCCCATCCTGCTGCCCTTTAGCAGAAGGTAACCCTGCCATCCTCTCTTGGGTCTTAACTCAATGGCACTTGACACTTATGGAATTTGCTTAACCTATTCAGCTGGCTGTGCAAATAGCTTCTCTTTCTGTAGCTTCCAGTAGGTATTTCTTTTCTAGGTATTTTATGTTATATTCGGCCTATTTAATCTGAAACATGCTACAGGTTCTTTTCCTTCCCAAGTCACTCTCTGTACCTTGGCATATTTGCAGGCAGTTGTCTTTTCTGCCTTCCCACCTGCTGGTGCATTCTAGTTAGCACTTTGTTTGAGCCATGATGTTTGCACATTTCTTCTGCAGGACTCTGATAACATGTATTTGGGAAATGTGCCTCATGATTAATCAAAATCTTTTATGAGCAGTAACCATGACTCCCACTGCTGTGGTTGTTTTTGTATGTACAGCAATACTCATGGACTTCCTTTACTAGTAGTACTTACAATGATTGTTTTAGCCCATTATTTTTTTAGCTTATCTAAAAAATTGAAACACAAAAAGGACAAAAAACAAACAACTTTCAGTTCAAAAAGTTGTTTTAAAAGGTGCTTTTTATTTGAAAAATATTTCTTCTTTGAGCTTGTGCTTCAGATTTTGCATATTATGAATGGTTGATAGAAGGGCAAAACAAGATGTACCATTGCTGTTTCATGTATTGGCAACAAAACTACAAAATAAATCCTGATGTGGATTTTTTATTATTGATGACAGTGTAATTGAAAGAGCACAGCTGGATTTTCAGATCTTGTTGCATAGATCTAAATGACTATATAGATTATGAAGCGCTGTAGAGTCAGCTTCTATCTCTTTTCGCATTTCCTGTTGTATTTATGTGTTGCTCTAGGTTTCTCATTTTTTATCCATAACTCTTTCCAGTTTATTTCTGGTATTAGAGGTGGTGTGAGGAGAAAAAAATGAGAGCAGGTATCAATGACAACATCCCTATACACAGTTTTTTAGAGGCAATCTTTGGCCACCTTTACTGCAAACACCATTGACAAAGTTGTTTGGCAAGGCTACAGATTTCTCCAAGATCAGCTACAGAAGATACTGAGGCAAGGAAGAGAAAAACCTATACAAAAATAATTCAATGTGTGATTTTTACAGTTTTAACTTACTTCATCCTTAAGTTTTAGGTGTCTACCTATTTTTCGTTAGATTGAACTTGATATTCCCTTTCTTGTGAAAGGCTAATATGTAGGCTTTTGAATCAAGAATATTTCTTTGTGAGTCCTTTCAGAAAGTAAGTCCTTTTCTCTCTCACCCACATTCATGTGACTCAAAGACAACTAAAAACAGTTTTTACATAACTAAGAGTTTACTGATGTGTTATGGACTTTTATCTACTTTAAAAAATGCAGTCTACAATGAAAAGGAGAAACTTCAAATGAGGAATTTGTTTCTTGTGGAAAGTTAAGAAGCAGGTCATAATATGCTTAGGCATCAGCCAGGTAAAATCCACCTTAGGCTACCTGCAAACCTATTTCTGACCCATTTTGTCGACCTGAGTTGATAAAATACTTTCCTAAGTCACCTGTTTCTAAAAAGAGAGTAAGCTTCAGAGTGACTTTTGAGGGGTAGCTGGTATGTTGTGAGTTGGACTGAGACTCTCCTTGGGACTGTGCTTGCCTGCTGCTCATGGCTACAAAAACTTTTGTGGCTTGGCTGCCTACAGCCACTGCAGGTGTGAGCATGAGGTGGAGTGTCCTTGTTTGTGGCCATTCCTGAAAGCCATGTGGTGGCACACACCCCTCCAGCTGATCACAGTGCAGTGTCGACGGTAAAGGACAAATACAGGGGAAGGAAATGATCTGCGTGCTTCCCTTCAGGGAGAAGGTAATGTTTAAGGTTAACAAGGCAGCAAACACTGTTCTAAAATAAGGAAGTGCTGTCTTGGGAATCTCCTTTGTTACACTGTGTGCTGCGTCAGCTGTCCCTGTCAGTGCAGTGAATGATTATTGATTTTGCGTTGCCTTAACATGGCACACTGTAAGCTCCTGTGATTCAGGAGCTGCACCATGAGCAGTTCTGGCATTTCTGCAGCAAAGATTGGGCTGCAAAGTGACATGTCAACACACATACCTGACTTTCTTATAGACTAGAGCCAAGAGTTTGCCTGAAGCTACCACTCATCTCAATATAAATTTTGGGCTTTTTCAAACAAGGAAATAAAGCCAGTGGGATGCAGGGAAAAGAGAAGATCCCCGAACTTAAGTCTTACTTGCTTTACCTTCTGCAGGGCTTTGTGATCATGCCTTGCTGATTTTCTGCTGGTGTGACTGGGACAGCACAGTGGAGGAAGGTATCCTACAGAATAGGAATGATGCACTTGAGAGACTGAAGACAGTAACATGGCCAAACTGTCAATGAATTAGAATGCTTCCTAGAAGGCCGTATGCCAGGTGGCATTAGCCAAATGTATTCCCTGTGCCACTTTATTGACTTCAGTGCAGTTGCTCCAGAGATAGATTTGGCTCCTATTCCTTGGAAAGCTGGTGGAAGAGAATGTTTTTATTTAACTTTTGGCAAGGCTTGTGACTCAGCTGTGGTGTGTTTTATGTCCTCTAGCTTTTGACATACACTTAATTATTCTTAATAAATTTAAATTGGAGCAAGTATCTTGAAATACTTAACTAAAATATAAGTTATAGCTTTGATCAGTACCAACCATTGGAGGATTTGTCAACCCAGCATTGGAAGTAGGGGATGAAGACCTCTAAAATGAAATTAAAAGATATTTAAAAAAAAAAAATAAGTTATGTTTGAGCATTTTTATGTCTTTAGTGTGTCACACAAATAATTCATCATATTCTCTTCCGTACAGCTTATATTTTTAAATGGCTTTTCCACAGAGATATCATGTTATTTGTTTCCACTGCTCATAAGTATAGATGATAGTATATCACCTTGAAATAAGTATTTGCAACTCTCAGCTCAGCAACTAATTGTCAGTGGTTGTAACAGTAGTACTATTTATTGCACACTGCAGAACAGTGAACATTTCAATTTCTTTTAGTCCTTGTGTCTGCCAACTTTTCAGTGAATATAATAATGATGGTGTCTATTTGTTTGGTCTGCAACACCTAAGAAAGAGAGGCAACATGGACTCTGTCATACAGCAGGAAGCCAGAAAACCAAGAGGGCTACCCAGTATGCTGTACAACCCAGGAGTCTTAATGCCTAGTCTAGAGTTCTGTTCACTGTTGAACTGCCCAGATCTAACAGTCTGACACAATTTTCCTTAGCCATACTCACTGTTTCCTGAATTCCAGGAAAAATACACCTAGCAGTGGTGGTAGTACTAGAAATCTGATCTGCCAGTATATCACTTTCCTCAGCTGGAAGAACCATCTCCAGGTCCTCAGTACCCAAGACATTTCTAGGAGTGTGGGTGGGGTCAGTGGGGATAGCTTTTCATAAAGCCTGTTCATGAGAATATTCTCAACATACAATGGTAAATGCTGAATTGCTACGAACTCAGAGCCTATCAGTACTGTTTTAATTCCCTTTGGAATACCAAATTAATCAAGGAGGCTCCATAAACACCAGGTCAATGCTGACAGAAGCAAGTGGATTGAACATAATCCTTCAGAACCACAGAAGGAATTTTAAAAAATCCCCTAAGGCCATGGATGAAGATCCTTTTACTCAAGGCCTGTAATCAACCTCGGTGCCTCGTCTGTAGCCAGGCCTAGCTCCTCACAGCTCATCTGCCACAGGAACTTGCAGTGTGCTAGACGGGAGCAGAGTAGCTCCCTGTGCATGATAGCTGGTGGTACCAGACAGAGTAACCCTGGGCCTGGCAGAGGACACCCACACCCAAGTGTGGAGCAGAACATGAGGGTGTTTTCACTCTGTTATTCTCAGCTGCCTTGGTTGGCCCAGCTCTGGGGGAAGAGCAAGTAAGAGCAGTCTCAAAATTTAAGGTTATTCTCCAAACAAACATGAACAGTTTTACTGGACACATTTCGTTCTGCAGCACCTGGAACAGCTTGGCAGTGGTACAGCTGAAAAATTAGTGTTATCTAATTAACTCCCTTAAAGCTTCTGATCTATAAGACTGCCACTGCTTTTACCTTGTGCACCTTCTGTGTGAAAGTTAGGTGTGCCTGCAAGTACAACATTCAGAAATGCTGAAGTTAATAACGTCCATCCTCCAGCATCACTGCTGTTAAATCATGCTGTCATTCTAGTGTATTCACACCAATATCATTCTGCTCCATCATGAGGAGATCCATTTATTATGAGAAAATATCCCTCCTGTACACACCAATTATTCTACATAGGATGGATTGGAAGCAGGTCCTATAATTATACCCTAGTCAACCAGTCAAGTCTATAAACAAAATCTTTCTCTTTTATTACCTATTTTGCTTCCATCTATTATTTTTCAAATGTTCATAGAAGTTGTGTGTGTGTGTTTTAATCCATCAGCAGCTGTACATTTTTCAAGTACAAATGCCCTAAAACTGTGGTTATTTTTCATAAGGTTTCCAAATGCCCTTCCTGTTTTCTTCTCCTGTCAGCCAGAGCAGAATAAGCCATCATTAAAGGCAGAGTAAATTACACTGCTAATTAACAATATGGTTGGTGCTCTGGAAACCTGCATTTTTTCTGCTGTTATTACTGAGAAAGAAGTTCAGTGGTGAAATATCCAGCTAAGTCTCTCCATTTTAGTTCCATCACAGTCTATCTGTATGCCTTAATATTCAATTTTCCTCTGTTCAAATAATTAATTTTGCATAATCAATGCAATCTCTATCAATATAAGGTCTGGTATTTTTTTCCCATGCCTAACCTTTTAATTTGTTTGGACTTGGGCTTTTTTGATTGTTTAGCTGTTTCTTTTTTAATAACATTGGTGATGCTATATTTACACCAAGTTATGTTTCTTTCTCACCAAATTTGGGTCATATTTGGATTTCTTCAAGATGTTTCATGTAGACCTGTAAATTTTGCCATTTGCCTTTTTAGGGAGCATTAGATACTGAGGCTCTCAGCCAAAAAGCAAACCTCTTTACAGCTCTTGGTTTTAAACAACAGAATCCATTCAAGACTGTGATATTGAACCATATTGAACTGCACATCTGCAGAGGGCATTGAAAGGTCATTGCTGGTAGGAGTCTTCCAGTTTCTTTTGCTCCCCTGCAAGTAGATGTTCTAAGCCTGAGAGCTGTGCCAGCTTTTACCCAGTCTGGACAAGAAACTACTTTTCTCATCCATAAAACTTTTAGATACCTTAAAAGAAAATATTTATTTGGATTCTGTTGTGTCAGGAACTCAGATTCAAATTCTTATTCTGCACTGTTCTTCCATCATTATTGCTTTGAGGCGTAGTGCCTGTTTTGAGGTGAATATTTAGACTTCTTTTTAGAGTTCAACCTGTACACCACAGCTCACTAGATGAAGAGTTTGAACCTGAATCCCTTACAGATGGCTTTGAGTGCTATGAATGGCAATATTGACTGTGTAAAGAGAAGGAAAAAAAGAAAAATATGAGCTATAATATTAGTGTCATTACATAGTCCTTGTACAGCATAGGTTGTACTTAGGTCAATTCTTGCCAGAATTGAATGAGAGCATCAGAAAACCTTACACATCTCAGCAAATACTCTCAGGCTTATTTCTAGAACATTTCCTTGTTGGTGTTTACATCAACAATCTTCCCTATATTTCTTAGGGGGAGGTGAAGATATAAATTGGCACAAAAGCTGCACACAAAACAAGGTGGAAGTTTCTTTCCAGTGCCAACACTGTGGAGAAAAATGCATGCACCCATTTATAAGCAGTGATGTAGGAAGCTTCTGGAATTATGGGGAACAAAATTAAGCAGAGTAAATTCAGGGTATGGCTTGCTGGTAGGGCTAAGACCTGCAAACCTGGCAGGCTATAGGACTCAAAACATTACATGTCCAAGATAAGAGGCTTGAGTTCCTAGATTGTCAGTGCTGTAAGTGAAAACTGATCACTTTCTCCAGAAGGCAATGCATCACTTTTTACAGCCTGGAAACAGGAGTTATGTGAGACCAGTGCACAGAAAGGTTCAAGCATAGCATCTTGCAACCCATTATCCACTTGCAACCCACTCTTGTTTTTCTGCCTTTAAACACTGAGCTATTAACCTGTCAGTGAGGTAGGTACTATTGTAGCTTTTCATCTTGTATATTTATTTCAATAAAGCTTTTATTTAATATATTTTCCACACTTGGATAGTTCTGCTAACATCTTCCCAGAATAATTCCTACTCTGCATTTGTCAAGGCAACTTGTGCTAAAGCAGTGCAATGAACAAGGAGGCTTATAAACCGCTGAAACTAGAACAGTTATCCAGGTGGTGAGGTCAGAGCCATAATATAATTGTGGATAAAAATTGTCCTGTTCTGTGGCCTCAGGAAGTTTTCTAATGTGTCTTTCTAAAAAGAAAAAAATCCCCTTGTACATCCAGAATTTTTGACTAGCAAGCTTTCATATACACTTCAGAAATATCCACAAAATCTACTTTGTGCCCTAGTTCAAGTAGTCAATTAAAAACTTAGCAAATTCCAATAATCAGTGCAGCACCCTTCTTTGACTGAAAAAATCTTTTCTTTTGTCTCTCATTAATCTGAATATGTTAATAGAACTGGTCACACTTTCCAACACAATGTTTAGGAACAGGTCTATCTGCTCAGGAGAACCACTGGTGTGCCTTAGCAGTGAAAACTAGAATGTCTTTCTTGACCTGTTGTTTTACCCTTATTTCTAGCTAGGATATTTGTGATTTCTTTTTTTCAGGATTAGTATAGTGATTTTGAGATAGGCAAGAATAAGACCAGTGAGTATGGCTGTTGAAGTTTTATGTTCTGCTTCTCAGCCATATCTAGTATTTGGTCTAGGTTGCCTATACATCTGATTACCTAGGGTTTTTTCCAAAAGAGAAAAGGAGTTTTGCAAACTTTTTGGGAAAACAAACAAACAAACAAACAAATAGAAAGTGGCAGTTGAATCAAATCTGTAGGGTTATATCTCAGAAAATAATGCTAAGGCCATGATACTGTCAGCAGTGTGTTTGGCACTGTACCCCTCCTGAAATTCCCCCAACAGGCACTTATTACCTGATTCCTTGATGGGAGCAGTCACAACTAAATCAGTGATGGTATTGATATTATATTCTGGTGGTTCTTTTTGTCCTGACCAAGGCAATAGACACATTCATATTGTGATCAGAAAGTGCTACAATCCAAGGAAAGAAAAGGAATGCAAACAATTTTGTTTAGAAAATGATGCATTTTTAAGATTGGATAACAAGGCCTAAATAAACTAAACAAAATTAAACATCATGTTTATATTGTCAGGATAGCTTTTTGTCTTTATTTTAATTCTGCTGAAACAAATATTCATTTTTTTCTGCCATTGACTAAAACAGTGTAAAACATCATTTGTTGTCGAGGTTTAGTGTTTGCAATTTTATATATATATGACTAGGAGAGTTCAAAAAGCAAAACAGGCTTACCTTAAAATTACAAAAGATGATTTATTTACACACGTTAAGAAAATAAGAAAAGCAAACTAAAACTAAATAAACCACAATTGAAACTTCCAGACCATCCTTCTCTTCCCCCCCCACAAATATTCACTTTCCTACACACAACCTGAAGAAAGACAAAACCTGTGACTTCAATCAGTTTTACCATGAAAAACTAATCTTCCATCATTTCTTTAGGGAAGGAGTTTTTTTGAGTCCCACGGAGACATGGTCACACGAGGAAGAGTCCTCAGGTGGCTTTTATGCCACACATCTGCAGCGGCCTAAAAAGAGCCCTTTGCAAACTGTGCAATCCAACCCATTAGCAGCTTTCCCAACACTGCATATGGGTCATAATCTGCTTATTAGGGGTACTGTTTAAGGATGCCTCTTCTAGTATAAAGCAAAGATTCTCTTTTTCCTTGTTTCCAAAATTATCTTCATCTCAAAACTCCAAGTCTCTTTTTCTCTATTTCCAAAAGCATCTTAAAAACTCAAAATTCCTTTTTCCCCTAGGAGCACAAAGAAAACTTCATTATCACTTATACTAGCATTTTACATCCCCCTTAAACAGCATCTATATGTTACAGGACAAAACATTCTATTCTCCAGTGATTACTCGAAAAATATCCAGCCGAATTAGGCCACTCCTTTTCCTTTGCCTCAAATAGTCTTTTCACTCTCGCTTCACTGACTCAGTCTCAGGCTCTCCTCTTCATGGTCCCATTACNTCGCTGCCAGGAGAGAAAGCGATCAGATGCTCTGCCTTCTCAGCTTTTTATACCGTATTTCAAAAGTTGCAGTCCTTTTTCCTTGCTGGTTAAACAGCCAAGAACTGGCGTCTGATTCAACCTTTCCAAAGGAAATTTAGGTCCTGGCAGGAGCAAACCGTGTCAACCCATAACATTTGTGTAGACATATCTTGGCTAGGGTCATTTTCAGACACATGTACACTGTGCTGGTAACCTGGCTGAGTGTGCTTTTTCCCTATAGAAGCCCTTCCCTGCTCTGGAAGACTGCAGTGAGACTTCGGCTTTTGTCATGACGTGGGCTGTGGGAATCTGATGCGCTGCCTTCTTTTGGTAGGCATTCACACAGTGAGTATGGACACTGGTAGCAGCAGTGAAACCTGCCATAAGTCAGGTTTTCAGTACATGCAGAATTCAGAGCAGAAATGGTTGCAATGGAGTCACAGCAGCTACCTGGGTAGCTGTCTTGCTGAGTGAGGTCACTGGGGAGATGGTAGGACTGGTGTACTGTGCGGTTTCCACCAGTATCAAGTCATGTTTTATCAACTCTTCTTCTTGTTTTCCAGTGCTTTGGTGGGAGGGTATTAAATCTCACGATTTGTTTTCAAGAGAGAGCCCTTAAATGCACCAGGTTGACAGAGGGCAATATCTCTGGTTACATGTCACAGATGAGGCTGACCAATTAAAACTCAGCAGCAAGAGAAAGGTGGAAATTCTGGAGACTTTCAAAGGTCAGGAACTGCTGATTCTGGATGGACGGTGCTAGAAACCTTGTATGTGTTTTTAGACATCTTGGCCAGTTTATGGAAACCTATTTAAGCTCCCAAACATGTACTTAGGCAGGAGAATTAAAATGCTTTGGTTTTCCCGAAGATGATGAATGTCTCCTGCAGAGATCAGTTCGTTTTGTCCTTCCTTGGTATAAAAGGCCACATTTAGCTCAGGTTCTCAGTGGGTGGATGCCTTTAACCTCTCAGATCAGACTGTATTATTTGCTTTCCCCAGGCCACATGCACCAAATATGACATTGAACTGATCCAACACTGAGCAGTCTAAATATCCCGAGCTGG
Organism: Hylia prasina; assembly: GCA_013397195.1. Taxonomy (NCBI): domain Eukaryota; kingdom Metazoa; phylum Chordata; class Aves; order Passeriformes; family Sylviidae; genus Hylia; species Hylia prasina. Next base: position 201,915 of record VYXD01010605.1, on the reverse strand, counting down.
AAGGAACTCTTTAGGATAATCCAAGAGATAGGTTCAAGCTGTGCAGGGGGAGGTTCAGGTTGGACATCAGGAAGAATTTTTCACTGAAATGGTTGTCAAGGTTTGGGACAGGCTGCTAAGGGAAGTGGTGGAGTCCCCACCCCTGGAAGTATTCAAAAAATGAGTGGATTTGGCCATCATGCCATGGTTTTGTTGACGTGGTGTTTGGTTAAAGGTTAGATTCTATGATCTTGAAGGCCCTTTCCAACCTTAATTAATTAATTCCAACCTATAATTAAATTAATATTTTATATTTCAAAAAAAGCATTTCCTCACTAAGTCAGTTAGAACCAGAGTCCTGCAAATTTCCTATTTCAGTGGAAAAAAGAACTATTGCTTTGCGATTACAAAAATGGGAAAATCTTGTAAATGTAGAGTTCTACTTATTCAACAATTTGTGAACATTGTCCCTCTTCATTGTCCTTAAAGTCTTTCACAGATCTCATTGTCATTTAATTAGCTGTTCTCTCCCTTTCTTGTAGTTATAATTAGTGAAATATATAAATATTGCTTCTTTAATTCCTGTTAGTTATTTGCCTACAAGTTTAATGAGAATTAGATGGGTGACGAGATGAGTAAGATTTAAAAACCTGAAAGTATAATTATAACTGGATAAAGTGAATTTGAAATTGTTTTGCTCTGGATAATCTGCAGAATGATAATCCTCTGGTTTTGTATTATTTATTACTTCTCATACAGTAAATACTGTGATTTTTACTATTCTTTCGAGCAAGATTTATAGAGATGAATGATAAACCATGCTGTATGCAGGATACTATCTTCACTATTTGTTGGACTGCCAAATTAAAGGAAAGTAAAATAAGACTGTAATTTTTCAGCAAGGGTAGGTGCAAAATTTAAAAAGAAGGAACAAGATCCAGTACCATGCCGTTTAGACCACAGGGATTAATTATATTGAAAATCAACATAAATGTAGGAAAGAATCAGCTTTCTTTTGGCTTATAACAGCTTGTCTATGTGATGTAAACTGTGACAATGTCATCTTTGCTGTCACTGGGGGCATCTAGCAAGGAAATGAGGGAGTCTGTAAGCAGGAAACAAAGACAACCTGGTATTCACCCTTTACTGAGGCATACTGGTTCTCTTTAATTTTTACATAGCCACAGAAACTAAGCTGAATAATGAGCCAGGAAATCACAGGTTATGCAGTACAGAAAATAAAGCAATCTCCTTCTATCTCTGTAGGTCTTTGGGATGCCCTGTTGTGCACACACCCACCCTCTAGTCAACACCTCTAATGAGTCCATCCATCCATGCAAAGAATTTGATAGAAAAGAATGCCAAGATCATTTTCCATTCCATTCCCCTTGAAAAAATTTGCTGCCAGTGTGATTCCCCAGAGCTAAGCAGAAACATATAGCAACTAATCCCAGAAGTGGCTTGATAGATAGTATGATAGAAAATTGATAGAAAATCCCTGAGTGATACACAGCCCAGGTGGTCACGCCCGCAAGTTCTCAGCCCTATTTTACAGTGTGACATTAGGTTTTTCTCTCAAAACCAGTGTCACCTGGTGATTCCTCTGACTCAGGTGAACCTTCATGCTTACTTCTCCCTGAGAGTGAACAGAATGCACACTGCTGCCACTTCTTCAAGTTCTCCTTTCTCTAAAGAGACAGTCAGTGAGGGATTTCAAGACCTTGAGGAAAGTTGTAGTGATAGGAGCCTAATAACGACATGTCCCTAGCACAGGTTTTTGTTCTGACAATCAAGAGTTTCATTAATGAGGAAGTTTTGTTCTCATTTTATAGTGCTACTTTGTTGCTGTTTTGACCCTTAACAAAAAGATTCATTGATCTTCAGAAATTCTGAGTTTTCCAGAATTGCTATTCCACCCGACTGCAAAGGGGTATACAGGCAGGAAGTGAGAGTTTGTGAAAAATAGCAATGGCAGAGATATATTTAAGCTCTGTACCCTATCTGGGTCATCTGTGATTTTTAGATGGAGTCATTATGTGACTAGTATCTGCCATGTTCAATCCTTCCAGTTCGTGTAAACTTTGATCGTCTCAGAGCCTTGCATCACATGGCAAGAAATCTGTCCATAGTCATAGTGTAAGAAAATATCTCAGTTTGGTTGATTTCAATAAATTTTGGGTTTAAAAAAGGCAGCAGGAACTGAGGCTTTAGCTATCCTGCTCATTCTTTGCACATTTCATCATTGTTTTCCTAAAACAAGAGACACTGTTTTGCAAGAATGGCCCATTCATGTTCAGCATCTGTTCACAGGTGTTAACACAACAGTTCTTCATCCATCTCCAATTTCACCCTAGGGCAGAAGTGACTGTGGTCAGCCAGACATCTACATTGTGGCTGACTTCACCTGAGCTAGCAACCACCCTGCTTCACTGTGCAATCCATGGAGAGAAAGGGGCTGGCCAGGAGTTCACCTCAACCCATGCAGGCGCCTGAATCAGGAGGAACTGCACTAAAAGCTGTGTTTAAAAGCAGCCACAGTGTGCTGTCTCTGACAGAGACCTATATTGTAGGCATATAAAACCAGATCAAATTATTCCACCCTAGAAGTCTGTCATTCACTGTTGCCTCAAACTTTTAAGATACTTAAATTTAATTAAAACCCCCACTATGGGCTTGGCTGAATCCTTTGTATTATACTTTCTGTCCCTGAAGCAGCTCAAGTCCCCATGCCAGTGAGTCTCTTGTGAATCCCCAGATGGATTTTTCTTTGACTGACTTTGCCTTGTTTACCCATGTCAGATGTGTAACATGTATTTTTCCAAATCACTACACAAGTATGAATATTTGCTATAAAATAAAATGTGTTTTACATACCTTAAGTTTAAGGTCTCTCTGTTACTGGGGTCAGTTATTTATTTTCTGTTTCTTAACTAGAGAAAAGCAACAACTGTGAGCATTGGAAGTTTTATTCCCCATACTTATGGGGGAATAAAAGCAAGTCTGGACACTTGCTGAAATGGATTCAGACTTCTTACTGAAGGATCAAGCTTTAAAGCTCAGACAAGTTGTCAATTTGCTATTATTTTTTTAGATGGGAGTATTTTCTTATTTTGTTTGAGATGGAAAATCTGTTTCCTTATAGTAAGACCCACTTTTGGTACCAGACAAAACCAGGAAATGGAGACACAAGTAAAGCTAAAATAAAATCACCAGTGCCATTGTTACTAATTGGTATCCTTGTTAGCAAGCTCAGCAGAGATGCCAGAAAATTAATGTATATATACAAGGACACAGTAGTAGACTTAGGCTCATAATTTACAATGAATAATTTATTCAATTAATTTAGCCTGCTTTTCTTCTCAGCAAAACAGATTACAAATTTCTTAAATTTATTCATTATTCAGAAGTGTTCAATAAAAAATACTTATTGTTTCCACTGATTACAAATATTGTAGTACTGAACTGGGTTGTTAAATTTGATTGAAGAACTTAAAGTAGCACACTTTCACTTTTTTTTTCTCCTCCCACTAATTGGATGGACAAGCGAGCACTGAGGGCTCACACAGGTGCCAGTGGGAATTTAAAATTTCCTGTCAGCAGGTATCAACATGCACAATTTTAAAATTACTTTCCAAGATGTTTGGGGTTTTTTTTTTTTGGTTTTTTTTTTTTTTTTCAGTCAGGAAGGGTCAAAAGCAGTGGAGACCTGCCCCCCCCCCACATTAAGGGTAGCTCTGGTCTAATGTTATAAGCATTACAGAAGTAGATGCTTTAGAAGAACAAAAAATGTGTAGATTTTATTTTATTTAGAACAGTATGTGACTGTCTTAGGGGGACAGATGCCGTTGTTGCAATTATTTATGGGGTGTTTTCATCATGTCTATCAAACCAGTAATTTTTGTTACTCTCCTCAAATTTCTCCTTTCCCCATTCTCTTTAAGTTTATATATGTTTTGGAGTTATTTTCAGATTTGTTTGAAACCTGTGGTTGCTATTTTAGCAAATTAGCTTCTTCCACACCCTAGTAAAAGCCTGCAGTTTCAGTAAAAGTGCCATAAGACAAGAAAGGAGAAGATGAAGAAGTTGCAGTGGCACACCTGTAAAAATACACATAAGTACTGATACTCTTGAAGAATGATCCCTGTGAGGAGTGGTGCAGCGGAGTGTGAGGTCCTGGGCACTCAGCTTCCCCCTCCAATAGCTCCTCCAGCTGCTCCCACAGCTTTTGGGCATGAAACCCCAGTGAGCAGCAAGGGCTCTCTGGCAGGATTTCAGCAGACCCCAAACCCTCACAACCCGCATGCCTCCCCCAAAGCTGCCTCTCCTCCTCCTGCAGGGTTTCCAGCTCTGCTGTGGGAGCAGTTGGAGCCCAGCTGTGGGACTCCGCTGTATCCATCCTGCTCCCAGCCATGCCAATTAGCAGCAATATCAGGCTCTTGATATCCCACTGAAACAACATCATTCTGCAGCCCAGCAGGCAGGCGGAATTTGCAGCCATGGCAATAGTGACAACTGGGTCATTACACACAAACCCGACGTCCTGTTAGTGTTTACTGTGATTTTTAAGCAAATTTTTTTTTACTATGTTGTTGACTTTCTGTATGTGTGGCATTGTATCTTCCAAAGCAGGAATATAAGCACAAGGGTGAATAACAAGTCGGTGTTGCAAGTGATCATTGGAAGGTTTTGTTTGATTTTTCTCAGAGCGTTAGGGTTTGCTCAAACTGGTTCTTCTACAGGCTACGCTTGGCCAGTCAAGAAACTGAAATTAATACTGTGACCCGTGTTTAGTAAAAGAAATTGGAAATTCAAAGCTTGGCTCTGTACAAGGAACAGCATGCAGGCAATGCAGCAGACAGGTGATGAATCTCACTGAATACTAGTGAATAATGAATACATTTTTAGGAGACTCATGGCCTCATGGACATTGGCAAGAATCATAAGACATTGCTAAGAACGTTTTGCATGTATGTGACTAGAACTAAAAGTAGATTTTGACTTAAATAATGAGATCTTCAAACTAGATTAATGCTTATTTGCTGGGAGCACTGCAAAGGAAGGATCACTTTTCTGTCTTTCACTCTGGAGTTTTTTAAGTGAATGCCAGCTTCCAAAGCTGTAAAATAATGGATAGTCACCCTACTCAGACATTTGATCATCAAATGTAGCACCTTTGGTAAAGGAAGAGATCAAATGTAAGAACAAAGAGAAGGGACCTTAAGGCAAAGGCTACCAGTAGTCACATCAGACTCTGAAATTACATCCAAATTTTATTAAAGAGAAGAAAGTAATAAAATAAGATAAAATAAGGCAGTGCAAATGAACTTGTAAGCATTACTTGGGACATCTAAAAAAGCTAAAGAAAATTCTTGAATAGTCTCTGTTGGATGCAGGACTACTTAAAGATATTCTGCCCAAGAAACCTTGACTTTGTTTTCTTTTTTCTTTTTTTCCCCCTTTCTTTCCTTTTCTTAGTCTTTAAGAATGATCTGAGTACTTTAAAACATGATTATAATAGACATATTTTGTGAACTCTAATTCATGAAGCTTCTCTTTCAGTGCTGTAATTTTATGTGAGATGATTTTTTTGGTCCAACAGTATGGCTGCTTTTGGAAGGCAAAGAGCCATCAGACATGCAGAGCTTGTTTCAGACATGGAAGAGTCAGGGCTTCTAGCTTTACCTTTCCATCTTTAATTCAAAATTGAAAGCTATCAGACCATGAAGGAATGGCACCATGTTCAACTTAAAATTATTTTATTATTTTTCTCCCATGCGACCTAGGTATCCTCTTTCAACAGAGCTGGGGAAGTCTGAATCCTATCTGATTCCATGTGAGTTCACAACAGATAGAAGAAGCAAAGACACATGTGACTGTACAAAATAGTGTATCATTTTACCTGTAGGTGTCATGGTTTACATGTGACATTTTTGGATTGTTAGTACAGAAATACAATATCTATTGAAAGAGCTCGAACAATGCCCAAACATTACACTGCTTTTGCTAATATCTAGCTCACCTGGGCAGAGTGCTGCAATTAAAAGTCCTGTCCTCTGCCAAAGGAGTGTAAGTGTCCACAGCATGAGGTGGGTAGTAAATAAAAGAGTCCTTACTTTCAAGGAATTTACTTCTGTTGCCAAAAGCAAAGTACCTAGAACACAGAACTTCTAGTACTCTGGTAGTATAATATTCTCCTAGGAAATTAGTGCAAAAGAATTAATTTGCTGAAAATTTCTGTTCTTCCTAATACCATCCCCATGTTCACAGGCTTGAGCCAAAGCCCACTGAAATCCTTCCAAAGGTGGAATGGGAATGCTAGGAATATATCCAAGTTCACATGGGACATCATGTTTCTCTTTCTTCTCTATTTTCAATTAATGAGTTTTCGCTGACCCTCAGTTAAGTTTTTAAAGTTGTGGACTCTGACTGAAGAACAAAATAGATGCAACAGTTTGGGGGTGAGCACCCTGTGAAGCCTGTGGGAGTTTTGGAGCATGGACATTGGATGGGTCCATACATAGTAAATAAGTTTACTGTGAAAGATTATTTTTTCCGAAGTCTTGACCTGCAATTAACAATATTTTGCACAAGTGACTTATTAAAAAAAAGGTTCTATTCATTTCTTTTCTTGTTTGCTTGTTTGCATATTCCTATTTCTTCTACAGGGCGTTCAGAGCATTCACACTGCAAGTCATACTGCTCAAAATTGTCAAGAATTAGTATTATCACTAATGGGTGTTTGGACAGATTCTTTGTTGCTTCATTTCCTGTGCTCAAATATATTTACAAGAAACATCTATTTTTGCTTCAGTCTTCTCATTGCAGTTTCCTTGCCAGTCACACGTACATGTGTAACAAAAATGCCTTTTCCATGTCCCCTGAGTGGTACCATATGCTGACAGAACCTCATTAAATTCACAAGTCAGATTTCATTGGCTATTTGCCTTTCAATTTAAAAGAGACTTGTTAATAAACACTCCTCAACACCACTACTTTCAATCTGCTCCCCCTCCCGCAAGGCAGTCTAAGATAAACTATTTTAAAAAATTCCATAATTTCTAAGTTAATTACCAGGCTAAATCTCACAGATTGATGCAAAAATCTCTTTTCTCAGGTTCATTTTTCTTCTTTTTGTTTGTCCCTGCTTGCTTTCCTCTGTAAACAGTGACTCTTTGCAGTCCAGATTCTGCTGCTCTTTTAGGAGTTTTGAGGCACAAGTGCCCAGAGCTGGGAAAGCTTGACATTCAAAAGGTCTTGACGTGGTTCAGGGGATTTTCCCCCAGTGTGGGACAAGAGTGCTGGATAATGGGGCCATTGTACCCTGCCACTTCCACAGCTCTGGTTCACATTACTGCAGCCCCCTCCTGACAGCTCGGCTCAAAAGGGCACCAGTTCAGGCCGGGTATTACTAAGGCTGAGGCCTGCTATGACTAATAGAGAATAGAAACCTTCATCAATAGCACACAGATGTGTGGGATGAGGCAGAAGTACTGCTGAGAGTGAGGAAGTGCAGGTCCCAGGTTGTAGCAGTGTGCAGGTTGCTGTGTGACGGATCCTTTCCTCAGTCATTCCTTGGAAGTTTTTTTGGTCACACATTCCCATGCCATACAGTGGGCTGCAGCTACAGTTGACTCTGTTCTCTCTTTCCTACTTCTTCTACGCCCCTCCCTTGTGCACTAGTTTTCCTTCACTTCCTATCTGACTGCTTTCTTTGTCTCCTCATCCAGTTTTGCACACTGCCCACCCCCAGCTGGAACAGCTTCTCCCTTCATACGTGCCAAATTCCTTTTCCTCCTCACAAATGTCTGAAGATATGGCTGCTCAGTGGAGCATCCAGCTCAAGCGCCGCTAGGGCCATGCCTGCCTGTGTCAGCACTGCACTGGCCTTGCCAGTTTGGTAGGAAGGGAAGCCATCATTCTTTGTCCTGTCCCACATAAAGATGTCTATATATTAACACCCAGAGCATTCATAATTTTTTTTCTCTTAGTACATGATTTTAGAGTGTTACTCTAAAATTCTGAATTTGTGATTAAGAAGCTCTGATTCTGTCCTTAGCACATGAAACAGTTAAGGATTGCACATGATTGCACCCTATAGGAAAACTTCAAACATCTCACACTGAAACACAATCTGTTACATCCTGAAGTGCTCTGAGGCAGAATATCTACTCTTAGTTGTAGCAGCTGCACAGGCTTGGAAAGATCCCTTTCCAGCCTTTTTATTTTAGGACTTCTTGATTTGTCATTTTCACAATTAAACATCATATTCTTCAATCCCAGTCCTGACACTTGCTAAGAACCATCAGAGCAATCTGTTATGAGAAACAGAGTATGGAAAAGTAACTGACACTTGTGGTGCTGGATGCACATTAGTTACCTGACACTGAGAACTTTGTTCGCAACTTTAGCACTACAAAGCATGCCATGACATCTAGAGATGAATCAGCTCAGAACTGAAATCAGTAGGACAAGAGAATACAAAGAGAAGATGTAATCCCAGAATCAGAGAAATCAAAGCTTCTGCAGCTTCCATAGGAGCATGACATTCAGTTGCTTCTATCGAACCTGTGACAGAAACAGTGCAAATAGCCATATTACAAGACAAACAGAAGGGAAACATAAACAGTAAGTCCTGTAGTGAATTTGCAATTTGCTTTACGAAAAACAACAAAAAATATACCTGGTCCACTTGTTTGTGTCCGCCTGCTTTTTGAAGCCATTTTCCATATTTTTTAGGTCACTACTGATAACCATGACAAAGGTATGGGTGGGGTTGACAGATGTAAAGATGAAGTGGTGATGCACTACAGATACTAAAATATGATGTCATTGGAGATTGGCTAAAGAGGCTTGTAGCTGATGGTGTTTTGGAGGTTGAGTCTATGAGCTGTTGAAAGTTTGAGCTAAGAGATGAACATCCACAAGGTTCACCAGTTTGACCTGAGGATTCTAATCACTTACCTGGGCTCAGATCTTTAGCTTGGTGTTTATGCAGTTTGTGCTTTTGCTCTTTCTGGCAGCTTGTGTTGGGGAGGGAGAGAGGAAGTGAGAAATAGCAGCATCAGAAGGCCTGAAAAATGCATTAGTTAACTTCATGTTTCCTTGACAGCAAGACCTTTTGCAATTTAGGAAACAAAAGGTAGCATAAAGTCTTATGCAGGGATTTGTCGTGCATTCTAGGATGTTCTCCAAAGGATAGGATACTGTGTGGGGGCAGGTAGTACTGGATAACATCCAGCACTTTCCCCCTCCTCCCCTTCCACAGCTGGAGCTGTAGGCAGGCTGTGCAGCAGGTGCGCTATGCTGCATCTCTGTTGAATCAGGCTGCTTTCCTTCTTAATGAATCTTGTTAGTGGAGTGGTTTATTTTACTTTATCTTTTCATAAGGAGGAACACTTGACTTGGTGTTATGAAGCAACATGTCATTAATCCATCTGATTGCTGGAACCTGTTCAGTAAAATGAGAATACTTGGGAATAGTTAGAATAACAATCTCTAGCTTGGTGTTGGAATGAGTGCACACACATTCAGAGGTTTTCTAGCCCAGCTGCAGGGGCTGATGGGCATCTGAGCTACAGGTGTCCATTTTCCTCAGACTAATTTATTAGGTGTACAGTATAGGGAGTTTTATTTTCATGGTATGCACCAATCCAAGGTGTAACAGTCACACCATATTTAGATTCTGTCACTTAAGCATCACTGAGCATGTTTAAATAGCAATTAATTCTTGCAGCACCTTTTCTGAGGTTGGATTATTTTTTGTGGTGTAACTTTTCCTATTTACACAAATACACAGTCTGAGATAAAGGAGTTTACTGAAGAACCACTGAAGAGAGAAAAACCAAAACACTTGTCCTTGAATCCTTTCTGTAACTATTAGGTATTTCCTAGTTGCAGTGTAGGCAGCCTGGAGAGATTCAGGCATGACAAGTTACATAGTAATCTAAAAACACAGAAGGCAAGTCCCGCCTGCCAAAGATCTCCTTTTCACTGTTCTTCTAAAGCTTAAGTTAAATCCATTAAGTTTAAGTAATTAATTTAAGTAATTTAGCTTAATTAATTCCTAAACTAAATATTGATTTCAGAATTTTAAAGTCAACTTGAGAGTAATTTTAGCTTGATTCATGTCTACTTTTGTACAAATTTTGGCTGCAATACTATTATGGAAAACTGTGTAACTATTCCAGAAGTGTTTCTAGATGACCTTTTTACAACTGCAGATTTTGAAACATTTCTGTAAAATGCTGAAGTTCTGGGGAAAAAGCCTTCTTTTTCATTAAGCAAAATTCCTATTGGCTTTAATAGGAATTTTGTCTGGGTAAAGATCACAGGCAATCACAGGCGATCTTTAAAGATCCTGGAGATCACAGAATTTTGTGGCCTTTTTAAAAGGTAAAAGATTTTTCATCAGCAACAATAGAGCTCATAATTTTGGGGTTCTTTTCTTTTTTTCTTTCTTTTATTTTTTATTTTCTTAGTTGAAATTGATAGAAATGTCTGAGCCAGGTTCTCCTGTAGACTTAGCTGCTCACAGAGATAAATGGGTACCTAAGAGAAAAAAGAAAAGAGAAAGAACCTAATTCATATGGTTTGGTTTTTGTTTTGAAAATCTGCAGTATTATACTGTCATCATTGATGTTACTGAACAGCTAAAAAACAACAAACAAACCCCCAAAGTCCACACCCTTCTGGAATTCAAATATTGGAGTAAATCAGGCACCTGTAAAAAAAAAAAAAAATCTTTAAGTGAAGATGTTCCATTCCACTAAAAGCAGAAATATTTTCATCCATTTCAGTATCATTTTTCTTAGCATGAACATCTCTGTCATCAAGGGGATAAAATATCCAATATCTTATTGAACATAGCCAGGAATTTCTATTGCTAGTCCTCTTGAAAATACAGCAGACCTAGTCCTGACAGGGTGTGAGTGCCCACAGTTTCCTAGTCAGGCAAGGAGTTTATTAAGTATTAAACGCTTCCCCATTCTCACGGGTTCCTAGACAACTTATTCCCTTCAGCTTGTGATGAAATAAAACCACCTTAGCCTGTGGGTCAAGTGTGATGCTGGCCAGCCTCCGTGGCATTGCTTTTCTGCCTGGCCATGGAAATCAGTCTTGACATTGCCGAGACATTCCCTACAATACCGTATCTCCCTAGAAATTAAGGTGGTTTTCTCCATCAGGAACTAAATATTTGCAATGTTTTGATCAACAGAATGAAAGCAAACTTACTTGAATATTATGAAACATAGCCTATATTTTCATGAAATTAATATTATAAGGTAGTTTATCACTAGTTTCATCTAAAGCAACTGCTCTTCTCATCTTTAAAATTAAAATAAACGTTTCAGTCACCAGAAATCTGCCTTATTGTAAAACATGACCAATGCCTATTCATCCTGAAGTTTATGCTCTTTTTTAGTTACTTCTACAGATAAACTCTGCATGTAATTTGTACATGGAACTACTTCTAAAATCTGTGATTATGAATGTTAAACTGAAGGAAATGGTGTGTGTTTTTGGAGAGCATATACTCTTGCAGACCCACAAAACACAGTGTTTTAGCTGCACACACCATATTTCTCTGCTCAAAGCACCTTCTTACCCATAATATAGCAATATAACACAGAGGCTTACATCCAAAGGCAGTGCACAATTATTAGAGTGTGTATGTATTGCCTGAGCTTTTCCATGTTCAATGAGTGATAAGCAACCAGCATAGCTTGATTTTCTCAAAGGTGTCAGAATCACACAAAATATTCTCCCCAGTCCACTGGGTACCCAACCTCTGAGTTTAAGACGTAAGAAATTACAATGATAAAGAGAAGAGTTAGGTTTGGGCATGGCAATCTTCCATGTAGTTATGATAAAGCAGCATCCTTCAATGCTTGGGAAGTTAAACAGAATTATGCATTGTTCTAAAGCAGCTGGGGAGTGGTTCCCCAGACTCTTCACAATACAATTGTCTCTTACAATAGTATTTTAAGAAGGTATAATGCAATCTAGTATCACTTTCATTTAAATTAGTCTAAAATGCAAAAACATGTGCTGGTTAATTTTCCAGAGCTGCAGTTAAAAAATAAACATTGCCAAGGTGAAGGCAAAATGGCAGCTTTTGGGGAAGGGCGCTTTTGTAAAGGAGAAATCTTGAGTCTGAATAGTTCTTTGTTTTAAACTAGAAACAAAATAATTTTGAATGACATACTTTAAATAACTGATTTATTGTTACTGAATATTAATTACAAAGCCTTTGTTCCTCATTTTTTGTTCCTCATTGTGGGTAATGAATGGTAAACACTTCAGTGCAATGCCACCACACTGGAAAAGAAATAATGCTCTACCTTTGAGACATCTTGGCCTAAAAGCTTGTGCTTGTTTCCAGCCTGGTCCTGGATAGAGTGGAGTTTGAAGGGCAAACGTGACTGTTCACACAGATTACTTTGGGACCAGACTCTGGGGTACATCTTTACAGAGGATGGGAGCACAGTGTATTGTGCTTGCTAGGCCAGATCCTGTCAGGAATCTCAGATAAGGCATTTTGTGGGAGGTCACAGGAATCTGTGTGAATTCCAGAAATTTTAGTATATGCAAAGAATATACATATATTGTGCACGTGCTGTTTAAGAAGTGACTTACGGAAATTAAAACATCCATTGAAATAAACTGCATTCTTTCTGTCCCTGTCCTTTAGATGCAGCAGGATGCAAAACAGTTGCTATAGAGACTATTTATTTAAAATAGAGGAGTGGGGGGAAAAAGGCAACACAAAACCTGTATGCTGGTGGGCAATTTTTAGGTAACAGGGGCTCAGTGGCAATCCACCAAAGGGCCCAGAATAAACGAGGAGGCCACTAACCTTCCTACATGTTGTGAAGCTTTCATCCTTCCTACCTGTGTTGAGAGGACTTCCTGTGGCTCTGACTTTTAGTAGTGAGAATTACCCACCGATGAACTGTAGCAGGGGAAGAAAGAACAAGTACTTCTCCCGAACTTCAATCACACCTTAGACCAGTGGGGATGCTGATCATTTTGTTGTGGGTTGAAAATATAACATATTTTCAGTCTTGCCAAGAAAAGGGGTAAAGACCTTCATTGCCTTTTGGAAAAGGATGACTTCAGGTTGGAAGTTCCTGCATCTCTAGCATTTGAATCCCCTTCTTAGCTAACATTATTGCAAAGATACAGACACTTGAACCCTTAATATTTTCTGTGAGTCTGCTTTTGCTGCAGTACAAATTTGGTCTAATCCAAAGTCTCCCCAGATTGATACAGAGCATCCCCATAACAGCTTCAATGGGCTTTAGACCAAGGTATATATATGTTTTAGACCTTTGGCATACCTTAGGTGTTATTTTTCTCCTGAACATCCAGGGTTCATTAGTGAATGCTAGTATTCTGCTGGTGATGATTTTATTTCTCTTTTAAAGATATATTCAGGAGAATTTTCCCCATTTTGAATGAAAGAGAAGTTGATCCATTTTCATGTTTAAATTTACAATACGCTTATGTACTGCGTTATGTTTTGAAGATTCTTTGATTTCTACTTCCCTCTTTTTCCCAGCTCCTCCAGGATGCTCATCAATTTCTAGCTTGATAATTATAGCTTGAATTATTCCCAACCAAGCTTTTAGCTACAAAAGCAATTAGTATGATCAACATTGCAAAGGAACCTTCCTTTCTTCTCTCTTTTGCATATTTCATTGTTGTAATTCTAAGGATTTGTATTTGGTCCACTGAAAATTCTTTAGTGTGACAAGAATCATATATGTAAGAAAGAAGAGTAAATTTTTGTCAAGAAGGGAGGGAGAAAGGATTTCAGGAATTGTTCTCTAATTACATCTGTTGCACTGAATTACTTAATATTGATTTCTGCCTTCAGAACTACATATTTATGGACTGGCATACAGAGGCATAAAGCTCATTTTTACAACACTTATGTTTTCCCTCAATAATAGGAACAGCATTATTATTGACTTGATGATTTTTGCTTTCAAGTGCTTTTATTCTTCTCATTGCTTAGCTGCCATTCATTGGTTTCCTGCTGGTCCCTGATGTGAAAAAAAATAGAAGACAAAATGTTAATTGGAGACCAATTTGGTATCCAAAGCAGCCTCACAGTACTCCCTTTAATAACACATGAGTATTATGGGCTGAATATTTCATATCATAGGTCTGGAGAGTACAGATTGATGATCCCTATTTTTGACTGTATCAGAGCATCATGGTCTGAGAGAACGTTTTGTAGTAAGTGATATTAAGGGTGTTTGGGTTGTAGACATGTACTTGCTGTCATCCTGATATTGGCAACTGGAATTTAGTGAAAATCTGCATGCAGTTATTAATTCACAGGTGAAGGTGATGACTAGTGCTTTTCAAATAAAAGGAAGGCAGTTGTGCTGCAGAGGTGTGTTGGGTCCTCATTTGCAGTGAAGTCAAGTTCTGGAGCCATTGTTCAAGGCACAAGGCACAAGGTACTGACAGCGATGCCTCTTATGGAGTAAGTTTCTTATTCAAGATGAACAGAAGCTGGGCATATAAAACAGCAAAAGTGTTTAAATCGCTGAAAGACTGAAGATTTGTCTTACAAGGATTAAAAGGCTAGCAGGATAAAGTCTAAGGATCTAGTCACTCCTTATCATCATGAACCAAAGTGCAAGCCACCAAAGGAAAAAAGACAATGTAGGTAGAGGACAAGGTGGCATCATTTGGCTGTGAATCATGGATTAGGCTTCTATCTGGTGTAGGAAATAGAGTACTGGAAGTTGAGGCCTGAATCCATTTATGTGAGATCTCATGAATGGGTTATGTGATCTGGCTGGCTGCGGTGGAGAGGAGGCTGGCCTCAGGAAGCAGCACTATGGATCCTGTTTGTCAAACACTTAGTAGCTATAATTGCCATGAAAAACATTATCACATACACTTCAGCTTTGGCTAAGGTCAGATCTGTTTCATATCATTACGCAGAGCAGGAAAGCACCTCGGACAGGATTCTCTCTAAAGGCCCAACGATAACAATAACAGCAAAACCAAAGAAGCCTGTACAGACCTCTCTAAATCATCGTGTCTGTATACACTTGTGTCTCTCCAGTTGGTATATGTTTAAACACAGGCATATTTAAGTCATTAAACAATTAGATGGGCCCACATTAAGTTGCTGTGACTCTTATCATGCTAGATGTGTTTTAATTTCTACCGAACCATCCATAGTTCCTACTTTATTTGCTTTGTTTCTCATGTTGTCTTGTAGCTATACTGTTAATAAAATAAATATTTTCATTTTCTCTATTAAAATATTCTTTCTCTACCACTTGAATTATGGCTATAACATGCAAAGAGGCAAATCCCTTTTTAATTTTCAGAATTTAATGCAAATCTAGTGCTGTAAAAAATATAGAGTTAGATAGACCACAGCCTTAGGTGCCTGAAAAGCAAAATAAACTGAAGTTGTTTTTTGGTTTTTTCTCAGGTCTTTGTTAGTCTTGTTTTTCCATGCATAAAGAGCTTACCACATTCATTCATGCTTTTGTCACCTTCAGACTTGTTAATGCAACCTTGTGGTTACATAAGACAACCACTGTGAAATTTCATCTGGTTTTAAATGCATATAAATATTTCACATGCGGAGCATATGAAGCATATTAAAGTGATGTTTCAGGAGTTTTGCTGCCTTACAAATTTTTCTGCTTGCATTTATTCATTTGTTCCTTTTCATGGATATTCTTGGTTGGGAGTTCTCAACCATAAAAATGGCTGAAAGTACTTGTTTGATTCACCTCTAATTTTCTGGGGAAAAACCCTCCAGAAATAACCAAACCTTTTCTTTCTTCCTGTACTCTGAAATCTCCAGTCAAAGACGCTTTTTGAAGGATCTCATGTTCTTCCCGTCCCTTTTCTCTCTCTCTGCTGCTGTTTCCTCATCCATCAACAGATAGGAAAGCCCTTAGAAGATTTTCAGCAATCTCAAAGCTCAAGACTCCCTCCCTAAGCATTCTGCCAGCTAGCTGTAAGTTGTGCTGGACTTTCCAGATCACAGTGAATAGAGGTTGCTAAAGGACTTTGAATAGGGAGGTTGGGTCAGAGTTAGAAAATCCTCTAAACAAGCAGCAGCCCTGCCAACAGAAGTTGATGTTACCTTTCTATACCTGAGACAAACTCTTAAGTATTGTTTGGGTTAAGCTAACGCTGACTTCATTGATAGAAGGAACCTAAGACATGGGAAGGTAATTAATTCACTGAGGGAGGGAGTAGAGAGGAGGTGGCTCAGGAGTTAACTTGAGAATTGTACATTTTGGAGAGCTAGAGAAGAAGAGAAAGGAAGATCTTTCCCCTTGCTGCTTTCTGTATAACCTCTCTGAAAAGCCACAGCAACAGCTGTCTTATAGCTCCTGATTGGTATGAGGTGAAGGAAATGGCCTAGTTTCCAGGAAGTAATGGTGATTTCTATTTAATGAAAATATTCCCTAGGAAATAAACAAAACAATAAGACCGAACCTGAGCCCAAGTGAAGACTGCTGGTTATGAAATCTCTACCCCAAGCTCTTCAGTTCTGCTGCATGCTGCAAATTTATGTCCTGATTCTCAGATGCTGTGATTCTAGTGCTACTTACCTGACGTTCACTTGCATTTTTTCTGAGCTTGTGACTCCTTGGTCCTGGAGCAGAACAATGAGTTTACTTTGTAGACCTAGATTGGCCTCAAAAAGCTGATTATCTTTTTTATAGAAGCAAGACTTCTGTTCTTGGATCAGCTGTGCTTTAGGATATTCTGACCTACAGTCCACTTCTAATCAAATTTGATGGGAGTAGAATATGAAAACATAATTACAACAATTAGTTATATGAAAATAGGTGTGTGAGAACAGAAAAAAAACGTGCCTTTGACAAGTGAGAAAGAGGAAGCAGAAAGTGTTCAATCCTTACTAGACATCTGAAAATCCATTCACTCAGGAAAAAGCCTGTAGAGAAACTACAGCTGCAAGGAAAACTTCAGGTGGCTCTTTCATCTTCCCTACAGCCAAATCCAATTAGCCATGAGCCATAAATTTACAGGAAATGAGGCTCATTAGTCTTCCTGTCTGGGGAACTATTTGGTTTTCAGTGTTTAGCACTGTAAGTACTAACGTGTGACAGAAGTGGGTGTAGAATTTAGGCTCCTGCCTGCCCTGGCTGTGGTTAGAGCCTGTTATGGCAGATATGCTTGGAAACCACAGATTCAGCAAATTTCATACAAAATACGGTTTTCATATGAGCCTACAGACAATTCTAACGCAGCTACCGACAGTTCACTGAAATCTTCATCCCCTTCTAAGAGATTCAAAGGTCACAGCCGTGAGGTCATGGGAATTTCAGTTGGATAGCACTTAAGGCACATACTTAAAGTCTAAATTATACTATTTTGGTGATAATTTTTCAATACACCTTCAGCCTGACATCTGTTTAAAACCCCACCTTTGGATGCCTCTGGCAGCTTAAGACATAAGTATTGTCTTAAACAATAATGCAAAATGTGGCAGAGAAACCTCATTTCTGACTGACTAAAAAATTCCATACTAAATTTTAAGGTAATGTCAGGCTATAATCCCCATGTGTAGAATGCATTTACCTTATGCATGCAAACTTGCTGGGAAAGTCTGAAAAACATCCCTGTTTCCCTAATACTATCTAGTAACAATGCAGTATAATTACTCTTTGATGCAGTCTCGCCTTACAACGTCTCCTTAATTGTTTTAAAATTGGTCTGCCTGCTTTTGAAACACTCACCAGTGAAGAGGGTTAGTGCTTTTCTACCCTAGACCTGCTACGTAATGAAGTGCTTCTCTTCACTGGCCTCTCAATGCTCAAATATTATAAGCACAAGTCTGTTTCCAGAGGCAAATAAAATGTAATGGCATGGCAGGTGATGAGGCTTGTATCTACAGCTCTAAGATGAATATGATCCTGTTTAATTCATACTTAAGTCTGAAAGCATTTGGAACGATTGGTACATTAATGAAATTATAATTTCATGCAAAATGTCTGACCATTATTTTTCCTGAAAGAGGCCACAGTATTGGCCACATATCTTTATAGGGCTCTTTGAGAATGAATTATTTGCAACTCTCTTCATCTTTGAATTACATTCCTCTGATCCCAAGTGAAAAACAAGCCTAAAGAATGATAATAATAAGCTATCATTTTCATAGCAGAATGCTGTGTAACTTGTACTGAAACGTCTACCATGCAGAGCTCTTTTTCAATGCACTTTACATACCAATTTCATTAGCAGGTGGAATAGAGCAACTGTGCTAAATGAGTCAGGATTTATCCTTTCGATCTCTTCTTTATCTGATATTTTGCAACCTCAGTGCAACACTTTAACCTCATGATTCATCTGTAATGATCTTGTGCATTCCTCAGAGATATGTTTAATCTTTTTACTTAGATAAGTTCTTGGCTTAACATTACAGTATCAGACAAGTCGAACAGAAGGAGAATGCATTTAACCTAAATGGCATATCAGGATGAGTGCCTTTTTGCCCTAATACTAAAAAAAAACAGCACAATTAATAGCCAGCTAGCAGAGATGCAAATTATGCTCATGCAGAGCAACAGAAGCCCAGTCCCACTGTCTTATGCAGCAAATGGTATCACTTTATCTAGAAGGGGGTTAGACCTATCAAGTCACCTTTAAAAAAAATATAAAACAACACTGCTGGGCTTTAATTGCATCCCTGTAGTGGCACTGTAGAAGGTGATGAATCAGTGAGTCACAGTCAAGGTCTTACATATTCAGACTTGAACTCCTTCTTTGGTCTCTCTAGGTATCAGAACATGTGGTCTGATTTTCAGAAGCACCAAATGCTCCCAGTTCCCTGCAGAACAGGCACTGTTCAAGGCTATTTATGTCACTGCTTGTGGCAGGATGTCTCTTAAGGATGTATAAATTAGGCTAAATATTCTGATAGCCTAGCTGGATCCCGTCCCCAAAAGTGGCCAGGAATAGAGGAGTGCATGAAAAAAACCCACTCACTAAATCATGCTTCTTGAAGAAAAGCCTCATTTCTGTTACCTGTTGTGACTCAGCCAGCCTATGCTCACAAATCCTGAGAATGGGTAGAGAGAGTGTTGTCTGGGCTTCAGACTCTTTTACCTGGACTACTTCCAAATAAAGGAACATTTTTATTTATTTCAGAAAATTGGTATTTCAGGGTCTGCACCAAAGTATAGGTCTGCACCTTAGAGCACACATTGAAACCAAAGGGCTGAACACTTGAAATACCTCTTAATGTAATCAGAATTGAAACTATGCTGGAAAATTATCCTTCATCCCCTCATGAACTCCTCTGAAAAAAAAGAAATGTTCTTATCGTTGGCTGAGTCTTATTTTACTTAAAACCAGGTGTGCTGTGCTTTTACACAAGCTAAGGCTAAATGTAATGATAATGCAACAAAAATTCAACAACATAAAAATATTTTGGCAGTGAAACAAATCAATCTCAAATATAGGAATATCAAGGGAAATAATTTATGTGTTTCAGAATGTGTTTAATTATATATTAAACAGAGTAGTCTTTCAGTGCAACAAAAAAGATAGGGAGGAAATGCTTCATAAGGTGGATGAAAAGCAACAGTTTAATAAAATAGTAAGTATCATCAGTATTCAGTTACAACTGGAAGCATTTGTTCCAATGAAACCAGTTATCCAGTTGTGGGTTTGCCATTGACTTTACAGGGATGAAGTGCAAGTCCCTCTTGTTTAAAATGAAGGTGGAAGGAGGTTAGTTAGAAATGAAAAGCAGCAAATAAAGCAAATGCATGATTGAAAAATAATTACAAGACAGAGCATTGGACAGAATGGTTTTAGTCAATCAACTAGTGCTTGGAAAACGGGACTGAGAAGGAACACCCAGCTCAGCTGCTGAATGGGGTTTGGTCTTCTGGTTCCAGCTGCTATTCTCCTCCTCTTGCTTCCTGCATTCCCACACATAGTATTCACTGTGTAGGAAGGTGCATGTAGACATACTATGTACTCATGAAGGGATCTGGGGAGTCTGAATCACAGTTTTAGAGATTTTAAAAACCAAAAATTCTTCCACATTGCTTGTGAGAGATCTATGGTAGTAGTTTGCTAGGACCTCAGTTCTTCCATGCCACTGAACTTCTAGGAGAGGTGAAACTGAAAAACTAGCTTTCTCATAGATTTTTCTGATATCCATCCTTCTCTCTGTGCATCCTGTAAATTTTCTGAATTTTTGGTTTCCTCCTCTTTTCTTCCCTCTTTTTTTCTTCCTTTTTGCCCTGCTGGAAACTGTCTTCCCCTTTAACTTTTCACTGTAGGACTAGAAAAAGGGAAGCTTTTGTTTTGTTTTCTCCTAGTTGAAACTCTTCAACAGAAGTCAATATTATTCCTGGGAGCCCGCAGCAATGTGGTGTTTCAGCACTAACTGAGCAGAGGGAGTGCAGCAAGGGAATCAAGAGAGCCATACGTGAGCAAACCTGCTCACCTGCTTGCATGACTGACTCAAATTATAGAAATTATTTCTCAAATATTTAGATATATAATATTTATATTAATTTGTTTATAGGGAGTTGCTAACAGTTCCTCAAAGCATTCTTAGTGCAAAAGTCAAAAGGGAATGGTGGTACAAATTGAGAGATGGTTTAATTAACTTATGCAGTTACCCTGTAAGTGCAAGAGTATAAAATTTAAGAATTTCTTGCTTTCATATTTGGCAACTTTTCCTGACTAACTCAATGGAGCAGAGCCCCAGGCTGTGTTTTTTGAATTCCCCTTATTGGCCTAGGTGCTCAGTGAAGTACAAATCACAAAGATTCTCCTGGTGTCAGCAAAGTACTGATGATCTATTCCAGCATGAGGGTTTGGCCTCTAATGAGTCAAGGATGATATGAAAGCTGTAAATGGAGAGCAAGTAATTTAAAAATTAAAGATACTTTAACCAAAGCCTGGAACTATACCTAAAATAATAATTTCCATCCTGTGTTTGAACTTAGACGTTCATGAGTTACTTCATGTTATTCAAATCTTTACTTACATTCATTACTGTGAGAGCCCCTCCTATAATTCACACTACAAGTGACATAGATCACAATCACATCAAAGTAGGTTAGACTTCAGAGAGGATAGACAAGAGGATAATTTGCACTTAATGTAGTTTCTTTTATCCAGTTCAAAAAGCCTGTATTCATTAGGCCTAAACATCACTCCTTGTGGTCAGGTAAGTGTAAGTACCAAACCCACTTTATAGACAGATAAATTTAAAGACAAAACAAAACAGAGGCAGCAAAATGTACTCACTCTCATAGTGACAGGAAACATCCCAGTTGCCAAAACCATCCACTTCCATTAATCATCATGGCCTACCCTTCATCCTAGCCCAAATTATTGCCCTTGAGGTAGAAAAGCTTACTTCTACCACATGGCTGACACTCTTTGGACCATTCCCAGGGAATACTGTGGACAAACCATTCCTCTGTACTGTGGGCATTTCATCCAAAAGTGAGGGTTGATTTTGTGGACTCTTTGGACCACTCCCAGGGAATACTGTGGGCAAACCATTCCTCTGTACTGTGGGCATTTCATCCAAAAGTGGAGGGTTGATTTTGTGGAAGATTATTTGCCAAATTGTCCTTGCAGTGTTCTGCATACAGGGCAAATATTAAACAGATAAAAGCAGGCAGATAAGGTAAATATCTTTGTCAGAAAGATGAACAGTACCATATTACTCTAGATTGTTACCAAAGACCTAAAAGGCAAAAAAGGTCTATGCACCTCTGACCTCAGCAGAGGACATGACTTTGGGGATGGTTTGATGTGCATGGCTGGGTTAAAATCGCCTGCATTCCACACATGTTTTTTGGGGAAGAAAAACAGAAGGAACTCTTCAATCCATTGTTTTAACAGGTATGGAATCATATCTCTGCTAAGCAACTCATGAACTCACAAACTAAAAATAAGTGCCTGAATGTACGTGCAGAAAGGAGATTTTTATACTAATTTATAGCACTCAGAAGGGCAGGTTCCCTAAGCCTATAAGAGGAGAAAGGTTAGAGTAGTAAAAACAGTCAGAGTAAGCATTAGCCATTAAATCTCTGGGACAGTTTCTGTACAGAAACTCACTAAGACACTTACCTTAACTATTTAAGTGAAAGGGCTGGGAAGACTTAGGAAGAAGTTACTGAGCCTTTCACCTCAAGGTCAGTGATTGCATCTGGTTTCAAAGCAAACACTAAGCACACCATTACCTCTGACAGCTGCTGGTAGCTCTTTGCTAAATAATCTAGAGTAGGTGTCAACTATCTGATAAATAAATACATAGGTAAACAGCTTTTTAATGTTATTAATGCATCTGGGCAGAAGAGGATCAAGGAATTGTTTAGGTTGGAAAAGACCTCTAAAATCATGTCCAACCATCAGCCCAGCAAATGCCAAATCTACCACTAAACCATGTCCCTAAGTGCCACATCTACACATCTTTTAAATACCTCCAAGGGTGGTGATTCCACTACTTCCCAGGGCAGCTTGTTCCAGCACTAGACAACCCTTTCCATGAAGAAATTTTTCCTGACAGCCAATCTACATCTACCCTATCACAACTTGAGGCTGGAAATCGACACTGAAAATTGTGTTTGAATGGTTGGTAGTCTAACAGCACAGAGGGAGGTTGCACCGTCACTACAACTGTACAACTTCTTTGGGCTTCCAGGGAAGGTTTGGATTTCCAGAGCACCTTACCTTAATGTGGAACCCTTTCAAAATTTTTTTTATGTTGCAGAGGAAGGAAGATTGGTCTCTTCAGTGGGTGACAGTGTTTTTCAGGATCTCTTTGAAGGAAAACAGTTGAGAATCAGAGAATATAGAGACCCACTTTAAATTTACAGGAAAAGGAGGGTCTTTCTGTTTTCCTGAAAAACTTTCCTAGTAAAAGGCTTAGGTTTGCTGGTAGCAATCTCCCATATCCAAATTTTCTGTGTGGGAATTTTCTTGAAAAATTATGTTATCGCTGTTGAAAAAAGGGCAGGTTCTTTTCAGTTAAATTGACAGTATCAAGGATAATGAAGTTTTGAAAAATATGACATCTGTCATGGCAAATTTTGTGAAGTGGAACAATAAAATAAAATGTGAAGTCATTGCTGCTTCTGTGTATAAATAGGAAGTGATCACAATTTTATGTCAGTGCAGTTTCACCAACACAGAATCAAGCAGAGTTAAGTATAGGTCCAAAAAATGAATTGTTTTTTCCTGCTGCTGGCTTACATTCAAGCCAACATGGAAGTCATTGCTTTATTTCTGAACTGACACTACCATGAATGAAAACAGAATCATAGCTACAGTCTGTACTCACACTTGTATCCATTCAGTCAAGTTAGTTAGAATTTATTTTCAGAGCTGAACTTGGTCAGATTTTAGGATGGCATAGCAACACTGTGCTGTGTCTCCAGCTGAGGATCTGCTCCATACAGTTTAAATTAGTCGAGATAGGATACCTAAACAGTGTTTTAAGAGGAGTAGAAATCTGTTGAAAACTAGGAAAAAAACCACGTGTATAAATGACTAAAACCACTATATAGCTTTAAGAGAGCTGATCACTATTTTATATGTAAATCTATGTACTTGTAACATTTCAGAAAAACCTGATGTACTCTTTCTTCGTAACTCAGTTTCAAAGTACTGTCATGACTTTCACTCAGTGGAAATGCCTTTTTCCACCAAAGCTGCATGTTTTGTCTTAAACAGTATTCAAATTAGATGCAAGAGTTGAAATAATATTGTAAGGCAATGGTTATTTTATCCACATTTTATCTCCTAGCTATAAATTTTATATGTTGGATTATATAACTCCCAATAGATCTTGGTATAAGAGACCTCAATAAATCTCAAACCATTCAATACAGAGGAAATTTATTTGTTATTTGTGTCATGTTTTATTAGTGCCCTGCAGTTCAGTCTTGACACTGGAGAGATAGCTCCCTTTTCCAACAAGGAAAAAAATCTTTACAGCTTTAATTTATGGTAACAACATATTTATTATTTTTTTACTATGCATCTTAATTCACAGATTCAGGTATTCCAGCATATTTGTCTGAACATACCTCTTCAAATTCTGTGACATATTTATATTTTATACCACTGATACAAGCTTCATAAATCAACAACATTTAACTAGACTATGTGTGGAAAAAATAGCATGTAAAAGATTTTATTTTCCCACATTGGAAGTAAAAGCCACACAGTAATGAGATGGCTGGGTAAATAGACAGAAATTCCCTTTCTTTTTCAATCTCTGGATACCACATCCGTGCAGTACATTGTGCCAAATGCTACTACTGTTTCTGCTGCTGTTGTGTCTCAAAATTGCTTTGTAATTCATGAGCTATGTAGTCATCTCTAGCTCTTGGAATAAAAAGGTAGATTCAGTCTCTTGATATCTGTAATGGATATGAGAGTATTCATTTTCTTATTCTCGCTCTACAATGGATGAATGGAAAAGAAACTGGCTTCTAGCTTGTGAAAAGAACGTGGTATCTCATCATTATCATATAAACAGAACACTAAGGAGTAGGGCTCAGAGGACCTAGATGTGGAATACGTTTCCAGATTTGAAAAGGGGAGAAGAACCAAACAGTACTTGCAGCCTTTGTAACCAACAGGGTGGTGATATGTAAGTAAATTTGTGTTGACAATGGGTAAACAACAAGACCAGGCCAGCAACTAGTCCTGTCTGCCCTTCTGGCCCCTCTGGTCAGCCCCATGGTCATAAGGCAAATTCCTCCATTTAGCATACCCAAGTTCCAAGCTGCAAAATCTCTGAAACAGGGACATTATCCCCATCATGTGAGGATATGTTGCCAGTTTCATGCAGTATTCCCAGGAGAAATTGCTGTCATCATAACAAGACTTTCAGGTTCCTTCTAAACAATGTGGACATCTAGTTCTTTTTCTTTTCCACTGCTTGCCATGGAGGAAAACCATGGTCTGATTGCAAGATTAGCATCTTACCTACCTAGGTCTTCCCTACCTTCGGATCTGACTCTCACCATGGCCTTGGGCAAGTCCCCTTACCTCATGGTGACAGGGAGATGACAATCCTGAGCTCAGCTTTTAACAGCAAACCTGTCTTTCTGGAAGGGAAATCCTGAGGAATGTCCCATATTGTTACCAGGCTAACTGGGTCATGTGGTCAAAAGATCACTATGTTTTTAGTTATTTCAAATTTAGAGAGAATATTATAGCAAACTTCCAAATTCACTTCAAGAACATCTTTCCATTTTGACTTCACAAAATCTAGTGCTGTGTCAATTATGCTGAAATGTCATTATTTATAATAAGAAGCTTTGAAGATGTTTTTACAAGGTTTTTTAAGTTTTACTTTGTAATGACCTTTGAATTTTTGGAATGTGCTTTGAAATGTATGTCAAAAATTACGCTATTGAGTCAACATTGTATTGAGAAGTCTTGAAAATTGCAGTTGAAGGGAAAAAATGAAGAAAATGCTAATATTTTGTCCCCATTTGGAAGGGGAAAATATAAGTAAAACACAGGACAGAAAATCTCTTTCAAGAACTCCTTACAAGTATCCATTTTCTCTCATACTGGTTCTCTCTGTATCTCCTAGGTATTTTTTTTTCAAGGATGTGGTGTTTGCAAGGGATTCTAACTGCAAAGGATTCTAACACACCAGGATAAGAGAACATGTTAAGAAAATAATCTCATACAACATGTATCAGTGTTTTCAGTGAAACTCCATCTATCCTTGGGAGAGAACCATCTGACCAAAAGTTAATTTCAGACCTCTGTGGGTAAGGTCAAATGCTGAGCGGTGCTGGGTGTGTTGCTGGCATTTGTGGCAGTGGCCACCGAAGTCACTGTACTCACTGACTGTAAATTGTGCCTCCAAGTCTGAACCTGATCTGTGATCTGGAGATAAAGTCTGTCCACAGATCTTTATGCAGTATAGGTGAAACATAATCTCTTTATCTCATTCCATCAACACTACTGAAAATAACATAAAATAAAATCTGAGCTCAACACAGGAAAATAGCTTTTCCATCCAGGCTAGCCTGGCTGATCATTTCAGTTACTTGGCCTGAATTATAGAAAGATTCAGTGATAGGCAATATATCTCTTCCGATTACTTCCTCCCATTGTAGTTCTAATAGCAGCTTTTTGATTTAGTTGGGATTTTTTCTGTTCATATGTGATTATTTTCTGTGAAAATTAAAACTTTTCATGATTGTGTAAATAGAACTTTGAAAAACTTGTTTCAGTTCATGTTTATAACTCTGCTTTTCTTTTGCCTTGCAACCTTCATGTTTTGTTTAAGGTCAAACACCAAAAACAACATTGTTAGTCTGGCAAACTTGTCGCTCCATTTCCAAGGGTGGTGTTTGACCTCCAAGAGCCTCCTTTGTACCCCTATCAACAAGTTTTGTTATCAAAACAGTACCATGGTCCTCCATCTCAGAAAAAATGTTGACAGTCAGGGACAGGAGAAAATTTTGTCTTGATACTTGCTGTTAATTCTACAGGGCACAAAGTCATTTTGCATACAATTTTCTGCCTCTCTTTCCTGCAAAAGTTGTTGGGAAATGAGACTAGTGCCTCAGTGCTGGGAGCACACAAGATGGGAAAGGAACATGCTGTTTTGCAGAGCATGAGGGCTCCTGTTTTCTTCCAGGCTGCTCTGTCTTGTCAGTGTTGTGGTTTCCAGCAGCTTTCCCCACAGAACTTCATCTTCTCTGTGCATCTCTACACATACCAATGTGACCTTACTTTTTCCTTTTCTAAAACCTTGAGCACAGTTTCTTACCTGTTTCCTGTGTTTATCTCAGACATTTTCCTTCTCTGTCTCTGATTCCTTTTCAGATAGTTTAAAAGATAGTTTTAAAAGTTTCCTGCGTTCTCTTTGTTTTCTGTCCACTTTTCTCTTTTCCAAGACCTCACTTCAAAGAGGAGTCCTGTTCATGACAGCCCTTGTGCAAGTGTGGAAGTTGAAGCCCAGTGAATATGTGCCTGTGTACTGCCTTAAATTCTCACTCTTTGCTTTTCATTTTGCTACATTTTCTGTTATTCATCTTGTGAGCAATCTTTGTAAGGGAAAAAAAATTATAGTGGCTTGAATTGGGTTTATGGATTCCTATCTTATTCTGTTAGGAGACAGCAAAAACTTAAGCATCAGGTAGTGGGGCTGTTTCTGGCTGAGGTAATTATTTTAGTGAAGTAGAAGAACCTGATCAGAAATCTACTGGGCTCTTAGTGAGACATAGACAAACTCTGAATGCATGGAGAACTACATGTGGAGCTTTTGACTTATTGGGTCAGGAGTTCAAATCCATCCACCTTGCCATTTGCTAAAACTCATTACTGCATGATGGCCACTTTGGACTTAATTTAAAATTAGTGAGAGTAAGCAAGGGATAGAGGAATGGAATTTAGAGGGGGAAGGCAAAAGACCAGGGGATCCTCTTCTATCACTTTATATATGACCCCTTTTCCTTCCACTGAGAGAACTTGCATTCTTGCCAGCAGCCCCAGCTAAGGCGGCAAAACTGTGGGTTTGCCAAAGTGCACTCCAAGCTCTTCCTGCCCTGCATAGATGAGCTGCTGAGGCAGTCCTCAAACACCTGACGAGGCCCCAAGGACCAGCTTTTCCTGGCACAGGCTGGTTGAATGCTGCTGGGCTTCAGGCTGCAGAACTGTCAACGTCACATTTGAAAACTCATTTTAAAACATCCTTTGATGTTTTATCTGTCTCATCAGAACAATTAGCTCCTGGATACAACAAAGAAGATTAATTAGGAAGAGTCAGATGCTGTGATACAGAGCAGTGTTTGGGAGATTGAAGTCTCGGGTGGGTTTTGATGTTGCATCAGCTGAACTGGAGACTGTTGTCATATACAACAAAGTAAAGCTGGACAGGGAGATTTTACTGGAAAAGAGAAAGTCACCTTATAAAATCTCTGCATTTCCACCCTAAATGCTAAATGTTGTCTTTCTCTGAGCAGACACATAAAGGATATCCATGTGGGGCAAGCAGCCACCTTGAGACCCTCTCATGAATGTTACAGTCCATGAAAAACAAGGAAAAGACCATACCTGCATGTTTTTGGTTCCTAGATATATCCTAGCTGGAAATCAAAGTCGAGTAGCTCTACTCTTGCTTCCCTTGTTATATTTCTAAATGGATTTTCTCAGTAAAGCACTCATGCCAAACTTTGATCATAATCATCTGACTTTGAAACTGTCAGATACCAAGAGCCATTTCTTTTTTGTGATGTATACAATCTACTGACATGAAAAGAATGCATTCAATGTGATTGAGAGAAACAGAATTTTGATCCCAAAAATTTTAAGTCAGGGTCCTCTGTTTATAAAACTTTAGGTACAATAGTATTTTCCACATGCCTGACAGATAATTGGAGAATTTTTCTCTTTTCCTGTTTTTGTTAAATTTTATTTTTGGAGTGGGGTGTTCTTTGGTTGATTTTTTTTTTTTTCCATGAATCCCCCAAACTGGTGCAGGTTTCTTCAATCTCCAGACTGGACCATGGAGTTCCAAACCAAGTTGTACCCCTGTTCTGGCAGCAGCTGGGGGAACAGGACCACTGAGGGAGCTCTGGATGGCAGTGACATTCCTTAGAGAATCTGTGGTCTGGCATTGCACCCTGGCAGGCAGAAACAGGAGCCTGACTGACAGCAGACAAGGCAAACACAGCTACGGCTTCACAGTGTGTCCTGGGAAATGGAATACAGGTGACAAAGTGGCAAATGGTTCAAATAAGTATCATGAGAGGAGACAGCTCTTGTGTAGCAGAGGTTGCTCCTCCATGTATTATCATTAACTTCAAAGGAAAGGCAGCCAAATACAAAAAGGCTGGCAATTAATGTTCATAATACAATTTTAAAAAGCTTTCTCAAGGATTGAAGAAGCTCTTTTAATGCATAACCAAACTTCTTTTTGAGTGGACGTGAGCTGCACACTAATTTTCTCCCATGAGAGTCAGAATTTTTAAAAAATATTATACTCCACTAGTATTTAATCTAGAATATTTCTTTGTTTTCTTATCGAAGACTAGGAAAAAAATGTGAAACTGTGAAACTTTGAAAGTTAAGACAAAGGGGAAAAATACATGGAAGGCTGAAAGATCAAGCTGTATGTTGCAATTTTCCCTAAGAAGCATGGGCAAAAGTGAAATGAAGGGAAAAAAGAGCTGTGAACCATGATGAAGATGATTAAAGGGGGTACAGAGTAGCTGTCAAAGCAAATATCAAGCAACATTAATAACTTCGTAGCAAATCAGAAGTCTGTCTCTGCCCTCCCAAGAAACAAGAGCTTTTGCTGCTGCACAGGGTAAATGGAACTAATCCCAGGTGCAGGTACTAGTCTTTGTCAGAGATACTCCTGTCTCAATCTGGAGCAGAGCAAGAGATTTTAATGGGGTTAATATGATTACAAGCTATCATCTGAGAAAAAAAATTTATTCCATGATTTCAAGAACCTACAGCTACATAGGAAACACTGTCTTTCAGGGGAACTTACACCTTCAGAGAAAAGAAAAAATACATTTTCTTAATGCCCTTTCTTGTGTATAAAGGAGATGAATTTTTCTGTATACAGAAAAAGAAGCAATGAGTGTTTGCTGAGAAGAGCTCATTTTTTTGTCAAATGTTTGACATTTTCTTTCCTTAAAAGCACAGCAAACTTTCATCTAATGCAAATTCACAAAAAAATTGTGCTTTGGACCACAGAGTGGAATTTTGCCCATCTTTGCCTTCAGTCTAAGTAAATACCTCTTTTCAGAGCCACAGAAAGGAGTTTGTGAGAGATCTGTTGGTGTGGCTGGAACTCCCTAGCCAGTATTTTAAGAAAACTTTCTTTCTGTCAGATTTGTTATGTCCAACTGATTCCTGTGTGTGGGTTAAGAAAACCTTCAACATCAGACATGGGCAAGTGAGTAAAATTACTTCCTTACAGGCATCAAGCAAAATGTCTTAAACATTTTGGTGTCAGCATGGTGTAATCAGTTTATAAATTTATAAATCAGTTTTATATATGGTGTAATCACGACATAAGAGACATTCCTGTAAGCTTTTATATTCTGTGTCTACACCTGGAAGCCAGGGCTACTCTGAGGTGTGACAGGATCCTTATTGCACACATTGAGCTTCTTACATATTGTAAACTCTCCCAGGAGACTATGGTTTGATATCACATGTGGTGTGAAACTTTAATCCCTCGTGTTTCTGTAGCACCCATTAGGAAAGGGTACATAACTCCTGTGAATATTAAAAGATTAACCACAAGGAAGACAGTAGTGACACCTGTTTTCAATCTCTTTTCCATATTAGAGAAATTTCCTCTTTCTCAAGTCAGCCTGGAATTATTCCAGTTTTGTCCCCACTGGAGATTAACAAGTGCATCTGTTCACTTGTTTAAATGTCCCCCTACTCTGACCTGGCCATTTCTCTTTCGTCTCTTTTTAAACAAAATGATTGACATAGAAATGTCAGAAGTCAACACTAGCAAATATTTCTGTATTTTTTATGAAGTTCCACAAAGCTAACAGGAGTAGAATTTTGTCACTTTATCCTGGAAAACACAACCTAGCATCTTATTTCCTGGTCACAATTATGTTTTTCAGATCATAGCTCTGCTGTCCTGTTCTTGCCTCTGCCTCTTGTGTATAATCTGATTGAGAGCTAAACACTCATTTCACATTTAAAGTTGTTTCTGAGTTATCAATACAGATATAAAGACAAGAGAGAAATTCATGCTGAGTTATTATTCCTCCACTATGGGATATGTACTCTGTATTTTCCAAATACAAGGTTCCTATACAGTCCAGTATCCTTCTCCTTCCCTTGAGCTGACCAGTGAGTCTATCAAAGGGATGATCAAATACAACTCTCTCTTTCTTTCTTTCTTTCTTTCTTTCTTTCTTTCTTTCTTTCTTTCTTTCTTTCTTTCTTTCTTTCTGTACTGTTTAATGAAATCCATCATTCCAAAAGAAGGAAAAGTAGATTTGATTTGGTTTATTTCCTTTTTTTTTAAATGCATTCTTTCACTCTCTTCACTATCTGAATCATGATAAAGTTTGTGGGAGTTCCAGCAAAACCAGACATATTTGAATTATCCACTAGTAAGAAATGAGCCTGTACAGGTTGTCCTGGCTTTGCAAAAAGGAGGTTTTACAGTTTCCCATCATGTCTCTGCTTAGAGGAGTTCACCCTCTTCTGTATCTGTGTATAATGATTACTTAGACATAATAAGGGTGGTGAAAGGGGAGGATGTTCTTCATTAGAACAAAAAGCTGGTAATAGCAGAGGAAAAGGGACTGAGATAAAAGCCTGGCTACATGAAAGATCAGATGGGTTACTCACATGTAATTACTCACTTGAGTCCATATGGCCATGGTGTATTATACCATTCCCACTCAGCAGGCTAGTGGCATTTTGTTGGTGTCTTTCCTGTTATTAACCATATCTGCCTCGTCAATCCAAAGGCTTGATACTTTACTCCTAGAATTGATATTTTTAGTGTCCAAAATATCTTGTTCTGCGTTCTGAGCCAGCCCAGCATTTCAGTAGCTGTGATGGAAATAAGGAGTAAAGGAGCCCAAAGGACATTTTTACGTGACACAGAATTTTCGCTTGATGGAAGATCATGCCTCCCCCTCCAAATGAGATCTGGGAGCCTATGATAAAGTCTCCAAATTGCACTTGCACTGCTTTTTCCCCAAGGGACATCCAGAAATGTTATGTTAGTGGTACTTATTCAGAGGTGTTTTAGCAGATCAGTCCTGTTAACTCCTGTGTCCTTTAGGTTCCCAAGAGTTTAATCACATTTGAAAATGGGACTTGGTATTCTGAGTATTTTAGGCAGAAGCTGTCTGTTTTCTTTTCCTAACTGGAATCCGGAAATTGGAAATTGTTTCCTTTTTCCAGGTGTGTGTGCATGCAAGTATGTGGGAAAGTAAGAGTTTTAACACAAAATTAACCTCTTTCTCAGATTTAAAACATTTTTTTAACCTTTTTTTTTTTTTACTGGCATAATAAAGTATGTGAATATGTTCAATCTGAGGGACTTTGGCATTCCTTTGTGCCAGTTTGGCTTTGCCAGAGGGAAGTCTCCCCATAGTTAACATGTGAGGGACTGAAGTATAATGAACTCGTGAGTCTTCCAGTATGGAAAGAAAGGGTTATGAAGAAAAATGGAAGAGGTTCAGGAGCACTTCAATAATTTGCAGAGTCATACAAGAAGCCATCAGCCACTTAGTTCATGAAATAGAACTCAGCCAATATATCTTTAGATAGCTCAGTATTGTCAATGTCAATAAAACTGCAGCCTGTGTAGTCACGTTGCTTCCCTTTATTTATTTATCAAGAAAATATGCTAAATAGACAAGAGAGCTCAGAAAGGACAACACATACACATGTCTGTCTAGTGCACTTTCCTCTGAGTATATGTGCACACATCTACTGAGTCCCCCAAAGAAAGCTGCCACAGACTGGCGAAAAGTTTTTTGTTGGTATTTGTTTGAGTTTGGCTGTGTGAATGTGATCTTCATAATGTAGTCTCAGTATCACCAGTGGTTTAAACAATGGAAAGGAAATTTTTTTCAAGGCACCAAAAAAAGCTTTCTAGATTTTTAACACCACAGTAAGAAGATACTTCTCATTCATTTTGCTAGCAGAACTGCCCTGGGTGGAATCCATGGCCCCCACCAGCCAAGTGTAGCAGCTAATTATGGTGTTGAGATCATGCGGGAAAATACATCTAAGGAACTTTTAGAGAAAGAAAGCTACTGTGCTTGGCATTCTTTCCCCATCCCAAGGCTGCTGTACTCCTGAGTGTGTTTTGTGCTTTATGCAAGTGCTGCAAAGTTACAATGGGGATGAAGACATTCATTTGTGAGCTTGGCCACAGACTTCAGCAAGAGTCAGAGCAGGCACTTGCTCAAAACAGAAAATGAATAGAAAATATCTTATTTTGTAAGAAAAATATTCAGAAAATGCAAATTCCTTAATTTCTATTCAGACTAGAGGAGGGAAGAGTATTATTCAGTCTGTCCATCGAGTTTAGAATATTTAATACAAACAAAAGTTTGGGGATCAGGAAAAATACACACAGGTCTCTTGTTTTAGAAGGGATTATTCCTGAACGTGTTGCTAATCTGACTAATGCATTTATGTTACACTTTGGGGGTAAAGGGGATTAGGTGGGAGGAATTAAAGAGATTTGATATGGATACCATATTTGGTAGAACTTCTAAACAGGATTACTTAAAAAAAAAAAAAAAAGCTGCCTTATGCATTGGCTTGATTTAGACCAGAGACTCTAATGAGATCATGAATTCTGTCTCCAGTAGGGGATATGGTGCCAATGCAGAACTGTGATAATAAAATTCATTGGACTCTGATTAACTCAAGGATTGTAGCAGTATCCAAATTGGCACTTAGGATTTCATGTCTCTTGGAGGTCACAAGGAAACTCTGTAGAAACAGAACAGGGGGCCAGTTCTGTACTGATTCTGATGCACATTTATTTTCCACCAAGCCAAATTTCATGGATGAAGTTTTATTTTCCTATTTCTTAAAAAGGAAATTTTATGGACCCTTTTTTTCCAAATGAACTTGGAGTTGAATCAATGGTCTATCCCTTCTGTTCATGTGATTTCAGATGCCTAAAGCCACAGGATATGAGGTGAGTTATTAGATATGCCTTTCCAAAGAGGAAATGGTGAGACAGAAATGACCTGCCTCAAGTTACAGTTTATAGATTAGAAAAAGGCACAAACAATTAAAAGACGGAGACATTTACAGCAAATTACTTGCAATCAAGCTGCAGCTAAATGAGCTTCTTGATGAGGAAACCAAATTTATGTTGTTTAGAACCACAAAGAAATGTTCACAAAACAAACAAAAAAATGTTGAAGGTGAGTAAAGTGTTAGCACCGTTGGATACAGATGTGCTGATAAGAGAAACTGTGGGTGCAATTAAAGGTCTGGTCTTGGAAAAGAAAAATAACAGCATTAACTACAAAGAGCCTTCCTGTCAAATCCAGTGAGACAAAACCTTAAGAGGTGTAGGATGGAATGTTTTCCCTCTCTGTTTTCATGTGTGGCTAGCAACCTCAATAATCAGTTTTGACTCAAATAAAGCAAAATGTGGCAGTTCAAATCGAAACACATATCCTCAAAAAAATCATGTATTTAAAGAAAAGGGTGAATGCCAGGGGAAAGGATGAATACATTTAACACTAGAATTAAACATTTTGTTCTCTCCCGTCATAAAAATGTGAATTACCTCTTTGGCAGGTCTTTGAAAAGACCTTTGTGAAGTTACGTATATTCAGCAAGGAAGACAGAAAGTAACACAAAAGCCCTGAAGGCAGGTGAAGGCTTCAGTGTGAAGCACCACATTTTGGCTTTATTGCTCTATATACATTTGGCATTCAGTGCAGTATTCATCAGTTTCACTGAATGCTAGCCATTGTCTACCTATATTTATACAAAAAAGAGTGAGTTTGAAGACTTTGTAATTATGAAAAGGCAAGAGCAAAGCTATCCTTCTCCCTTCTTATTGCCTTGGAATGGTAGGCATAACACAGTAGACAAAAGCAAGGTATAATAAGGTTTCTTATTGGCAGTCAGAAAACATAAGTATATGTAAAAGGAGATAATACTCTGCTGGCATTTTTCCTTCTTTTGATTTCTCCTGTCCTTTCATGCAAAAACTTTTGTGTGAACAGAACCCTTTGGAAATAAGCAAGTGGAGAACAAGAGTGAAAAATTTGCAGATGTGAGCTAGACTAACTGAAATTTCTAAGTATAAAATTCTGACAACAAAATTAAAGTGAGTGACTCTGTCATGTTTAGAACACTAAATCAGAAGTCCAGATCTCTAATCTCCATGATATTTTCTAGCACTGAAGTATTAATAATACTATACATATAGTTTTCTGATTAGTTGAAAATATTTATCATTTGGGAAACTTCCATAATATTGAAAGAAAGAGATTACAATGTGTGGGCCAGTCATTAAAAAAATTAGGCATAAGTTTTTCCAATGATATTGAATAAAGTGATACTTGCCTGCTTTGTTAAGCTTTGAATTTTGAAAATTCAAGATGGATTGTGGAGATGTACAGCCTTCATTTTGTTGCTGAAATAAGAATGGACTTTGTGAGGATTTTCTTTGTTACCAAGTGCCTCTTCTCAGTTTGTATAATCAAAGGTATTATTACACTTCTTATAAAAATGTGACTCATAGAAAGAAGACTGAGGTCTGGTTTGTAATCGTGAGCTTTATGCTCCATCACTGGTCTTAATACTGTTTTGAAATGTGATTAGGATTCAGGTCAATACCCTTAATATGCATTATTTATTTTTACATTACAGGATAACTCGTATGCTTAAAGGTATGGAGAATGAGAACACACTTCAGCTGTATGTAGTTTTATGCCCATTAATTCTACCTTTGTGAAATCCTTAATTCTGTCTTCTCAACGTGATGTGGAGATGATCAGAAGAAGGAAGATAAGTTTGGGAGAACCTGCTTTTATTTTTTATCAGGTTCATAAGGGCAGCATCGTCTGTTTTGAGGGATTGCTGGCAAGATGTGAGATTAGGGACTCAATTTTCATTATTTGTGATTAGGGCATTATTTTGAACTCCCCAGAGATGAAGGGTTGGATGATTAGACAGGTAAGTAATGTGAAAAGTCTAATGACTTGGAACTGCTGACGGGAAAATTTGTCTCCTCATTTTTATACCAACTCTTTGAGAAAGTGAAGATGTCTTTGGTTAACTGCAGGGAGATTTTAAGAGTCAGGTACTGACTCAGAGGCAGAGGCCTGACAAGAGGGGTGAAGGTTCAGTTTGGTCTAAATGAAGAGAACTACCAGTGTCTTTCTGATAGGACATTTACCTTAGCCCAGTTTATCCTTTCCGCTGCTCAGCCACAAGCCACCCCAGAGACACTTGAGAAACAGAGCAAGAGAGGAAATTACTGGATACATCAGTGTGTCTCCTACAACTTTTTCTCTTCTTTTAATTTCTGTTGGGCTTTTCCCAGTTAGGTCTGTCCCAAGCAGCATACTTTATCCTCAAGGCACCAGGAGGCAGGCAGGGAGTAAATATGGGGCACCTTCAGGACTTCAATCCTAATTGTATTTGTGCAATAGTGTTAAAACCAATGACTGAAAATAAAGCTTGTAATTACACGGAAGTATCTATTTCGGAAGCTGTTCAGTTGCATTTGATTTTGTATTTCCCTGTAGCTAACATGGAAATAGAGCCACTGAATCATGTTGACTGTGTTCTTTAAAAATAATAGCAATCTCATTTCATACTGGCCAACTGCAGTTCACTGGAACGAACAGATGGGACAGCAAACTTAAGAGCATTCTCCAGTTTTTCTGTTGTAGAGACTAAAATTGGTCTTTAGACAACCAGAAACTTGGCATGAAATAGAAAAATAGAGCCATTAAGGATATTTTCATTGCAAAGAGTAAAACCCATGATATTTCAAACAGGATTTAGATTCCCTGCCTCTTCTCCCCCTCAAATGTACAACACAAGTTTCTTCTGTTTCCAGGGATAGGCAACATTCCTGTAAACGCTTTGGCTCTGATTCACAACCTCTTCTAGGGTTGCCTTGAACCTGGATAAAGAGTTTTATTTTTCCAGTCTACATGCAAGGCCCATTCTGTTCATAAAACTTAATTGTAAAAATATCTGTTCAGTTGTAAATAGTTTTGAAATTGTGCAGCAGGCTTGTCTCTTCCTGCAGTCATGCTTCATCACTTTACAGCTGGAGCTGTGCTTTCTCTTCAAGAACCAGACAATCTCTCTCCCCCTTTTGCCAGGGAGACTATTTGACCATGAGGGCAACAAAAAAAGCCAAGGAAAACAAACAAATCTTCTACTTAGCCATGCTCTTAAAATGTCGTGATACACAATGCCTCCAACATGAGCTTTGAGCACCAGGTCAAAAGCTTAACTCCTCTCTCAACAAGTTACACTGAAAATACCCCCATCTTTCTGCCGTAAGTCATCTTTGCGTCTGAAATCTCAAACTAAGAGTCCCACTGGGTTTGTGGTGTTTGCACTCTGATCAGCTCTAACAGATGCCTTCATTTGTAAAACAAAGGAAAAACTTGCTCAGTAGAGCTCTTTATATTGACTTAATCCATCCCCAAAATCAGCTCTGTAGGTCTCCATAGATGTAAACACTGAAACACAGTCGTAACCTCATCTATCAGTAGTTTCTCACTGAAGGCACCAGAATGGCAGCACGTACAAAGGATTTGTCAATCTGGAATCCAGATTCTAAAGATACAGAGTTCTGTGGTAGGACGTAAAGTCTCACTGGAGAATTTTCCTGTGGGAATTTTTACTCACTCCCCTCAGACCACTTCTCCCAGCAGCTGTTCATTAACTTCAGCCAGAGCATAACCCTCTCTTCTTGCAAGGGCCAGGCCAAGGCAGAAAAAGAGAAGCCATCAGCTCTGGAACAGAGTCTCTGTTTGGAACTTCTTTTCAACTTCCTTCTGCAGATGATCACAATCTGCTTTCACATCTTTTCCCTAAAACTCCAGCAACCATGCAAGAAGAATTGTCATAAAACTATATGCATTGGTGATAAATTCAGAATTATTCTTACTGAGCAATACTTACCAATCAAGTCACTAAATGAAGGCATGTGATCCCTTATTTTCTGATGCATAATTATTTGTTTCCTCAGACTTGAGTATATTATTTATATTCTGAAGGGAAAAGGCTATGTTGGTATTTTTGTGCCAACCTGGATAAACATTTTTTGCTCACGTTTTTAGGGTCAAGTGGAATTTGGAGGAATTTCTCAATAATTATTTGGTGCTTGCGTAGTTTATTGGCCTCTTGGTTCCTCTTTGCTTTGTCCTGATGCTGTTTTCTTTCTGTTTTCTGATCTTTCTCACCCCTCGTGTGTCACTTTCGCTCCACCTCTCCCCAGCTATCAGGATTTTTAGCCTGATCTCGAAAGGAAATGAGCACACTTGGTGGTACTTTTGTCCTCTTCCTCACCAAGCAACCTGCAAAACCAGTGGCAAAATTCAATTCAGTTTCACAGAGGACAAAAGACCTTGGAGAATTTTCTAAGTTCTATGCAAATAGGGTCCAAGAAAAGAAGAGAGTCTCTCTCTGAGAAGCCAACTAAAAGAGATGTATCCTTTGTTTGACACCTGGGAATCTACACAGAGGGCAGACCAGGTTTCTTTAGTTCTGCTGTGTACAGAGGAACCAAGTGTCCCTTCAACTTGGTATAAGCTATGCACCTGCTTGCTTTTGGACTGTGTCATGTTCCAGCTGATGAAATGGTGGTAGGAGACAGGTCTTCACATCTCTGGAAATGTATATAAGGTCTCATTGAGGGTGTGTGTCTGTTTCCCAAGTGCAAGATGCTTAAGTTAAAGTTTGATGCATCTTCTGTCATGAGTACAGAGAAGAAACATCAAAACCACTCAGTATAAATCCCAGAGAAAAAGGAACACACACAACAGGAAGCATGTGCATTATTAAAGGCAGTGATCTGCAGTCTGGAGACTTTAGGATCAGATTGATTTTGTATACACTAACCAACAGATTTATCAAGAAATCTTAAAACGAAAAATTCTAAAGTAATAAGTTCTTTGGGGACATCAATGCAATATAGTACCATCTTAATTTACTAAGGATGTGGATGAATTCTGATCACACCAGGGTTATCACAAAACATACTGTGACAGGATATTTCTCCTCCTTTGAATCTTCCCTGTAGTTGTTTCTATAGCGAGGAAAAGAGAAGGGCTTCTCTGGGGATCTGCCTTCTTTTCTTCCTCATGGGGCTCTGGAGCGTACGAAACCAGGTGCACACACTTCTAGAATGCTGAAGAAGTGTGTCACCTCAGGTACCTGTTCCTCCTCTTTTCAGGCTAGTGGTGAGGAGTCCTGTTTGTCAAATGTTGGATTGTTACTTGAAGGCATTACAACAGTTGGTACACTCACCCTGGCCCAGCTTACACCTTGGACCAGTTACATATGAGTTAAGACTGAATTCTATCCTTGCCTAAAATATGGTACACTTTTGTGACGTGTGCTTGCTTGTATTGTGTATTTGTTTCTTTTCTTCTTCTTCAAACATTCCCCAGGGTTTGGGTGAGAAAAGCATTCTGTACTGCTAACACTACTACTGCTATTCCAGCTTCATCACAGAGGTGAAGGATCAGCTGTGCAAGCCTTAAATTCTGTGTTCTTATCAGTTTTCCTTTGTCGTAATACATGGTCTTTCCAGAAAGTCCAGGATAGAAGATGTTGGATGTTTTGAGCAAATATAACATAATGATGAGTACAAAGAGATACAGATGTGGGACAAATTCTACCTCATGGGCATACAAGCCATGAAAGACGATTCTCTGGTTGAAAACAGACTTAATGAGACAATGCCAAATATTTGCCTTATCCTATATTCAACAGTGAGGTTTTCATTGTTAAGACGCTCATGGGGAAAGGAAAATGCATCTCTGAAGAACATTAAGAAAGGCTTAGGCAAAAATCAGAACTGGAGAATGCACATGATACAACAGTGTTTTCAAATCAGAAAGGCATGGTCAGATCCATGATACAGCACTGCTCAAGAGAGATTTAGGAATACTACTGTTCCAAGCATCTAAATTAGTCCTAAATTATAATATAGAATTTTATGATCTAGAAAGAACCACAGTGAAGTAAGCTGCTCTGTCATATGTGACTGGGGAGGTACTTTTCCCCTTTTTCTGGCAAGTTGTTAAGTTGAAACTGAGAGGAATTCCATCTGAATTTTTTTTTTGAAAGACAATTAAAGCTTATGAAAGCCTGTGTCAGGAGAAGGGCTTAACATTGTGTGCTTAAATGTGTGTCAGGAGTTGACTGTGACTGTTTCAGCCTTTATTCCACCAGCTCCATTCAACTACTCTCGGGAGTGTTTTGTGCTTATATAATTCTCCATCTCATTTTGAGTGGAGCACAAGCTGTTGAAGTATAATGTCGAATTTGCACTTTCTTGTGTATTTATGTATGTAAGGCAGATTCATTATTCAGCTGCTCTAAACCTTAAAACAGGTAATGGATTTATCAGCATTTTATTAAAGGAAGACAAAATGAGAGGAACAAGTTTTTTTTTTATCTCACCTCCACCTTTATTTCAAAAAACCATTACCCGTCCTCTGACTTTTCTGTGAGTGTTCTTTCCTCAGTTATCCATTATTTCAACTGCTGCCTTTTGTCTGAAGAAGGATTACAATAGCTCCATTAGCACTTGCTTCTTAATGGGAGGTCTGGGTGAGAAGTGGTGTTAAAGCAAGGACATACTGGAGGGGTTGTATTTACTGAACAAAGACTACTACCCATGGTTCAGGATACTGCTCTGATCCACATTGTTTGTTCTCACCACCCTGCAGCAGTTCCAGGAACTTCAGTAATTCACTGCTGGTGAACACTGTAAGAAGAATCAGTATGTCCTGGTGTCTTTGAAGAGCTGAGCTTCAAAATGCTCTGTGCAAAGTGAGACCTGTCGGGAGTGTGTAGCTATATTACCACATCCCTGCAGATTTCTGTGTTTCTCCAATAAAGACTGTGAGGACAGTTTGTCCTCAGATTCATTGTGGATGTTGCAGAGCTGCAGTGCTCTGGGGTCACAGGACTGTGCTTTACCAGTCTGGACGGCCACCTTTGACCACCACTAATGGAGTCTGGTGGTTGCTCTTCATCCCTTAGGGTACAGGAATTGCTACATTGACAAGTCCTAATCCTGGGCAGGGAAGATACCTTCTTGACTGATACTCACTTTGGACAAGAGCCAAAGTAATCACCACAAAAAATCTACTTGACACCAGTTTAGGTGGAGAATGGAAATTTTTCAGTCCAGATTGTTTTTTTTTAACCAGATTACAGTGAGTTTATCACTGGGAGAGTAGGAAAGATTGTCTCAAGAATCTGAGGGCTTTTTTAAAATAATAGCTATTAACATGGCCTGGAAATGGCCAGGCTGAAAGTGCTGAGATATCCACTGTGCTGGAAACAGTTTGGAGAGTGTATAAAAGAAAGTGTTCCAATTTCAAAGAAGACAGCTCTGTAAGGTTATTTGTAGGCCTTTAGACTGCTTTGAGCAGGGAAATAGAACTTTGTTTCTGAGTGGAAACCATAGAGACATTTAATTACACTACAAAAAATATACACAATAAACAACTCTATTTTGTTTTATTTTTTTTTAGCCAAATATACTAGAGAGCCCTGGGGGGAAAATATATTTTAGTACTTTATGGTTACAATTGCAATTTATGTTAGCCTAGTGTCTTTCATATGAGAAGTACCATATTATAAAACACTTTACAGTCTGTTTATCAATACAATAAACTGAGAATATTGCTCAATTTACTTTATTAGAACTTGCTGAGAGATACAAAAATAAAACCAGCTTGGATTGCTAGTACTTTTTTTTTTTTTTTTTTTAAGCAAGTGAAAATTTGGGAAGGGTAAACATACAGTCTTAGTTATGAAAGAGTATAAAAAAAGCTTCAGATAATGAGAAAGGGTAGATGCAAGGACAGATTTCTCATCAAAGTCATCCGAGAAATGGCTGGACTGCAAAGTACATCAAGGAATTTTAGTGAAGCTTAGACTCAAATTAAACCATTATGATACCACTATTTTTGCCCGCTTGAATTGTAGGTTATTGTGCGAGTTGTTTTTATGGCCAGCATTTGCTGGAATTTGTTTCATTAAATGTTTTTGTGGTACTGCAGGATCTTGCTATAATGCTTCAACAGGAGTATTCATATGAAAATTTATGACACCAGCAAAAAAACACAAAATGGTTTTGATAGGCAAAAGTTTCTTTATTTCTAT
Organism: Hylia prasina; assembly: GCA_013397195.1. NCBI lineage: Eukaryota > Metazoa > Chordata > Aves > Passeriformes > Sylviidae > Hylia > Hylia prasina. The sequence continues at coordinate 160,035 of VYXD01010605.1, read as the reverse complement.
ACATTTGGAGTCAGTCACAAATACACCATGGGCAATAACCAGTTTGGCACCAGAACTTAATAAGATATAGACATGGGTTTCTTCAGTTTTAAAACATTTTAAGCACTCTGAGTACAAGTGCTTAACCTACCTCAGAAACTGCTGCCAGTTGTTTTACATGGCACTCACCCATTGCAATGGGGCCATGAACATCTCCTGTGCCCACACAGGTTTTGTGGTGTGGGGCTGCTGTGCACCTGCCAATACTTTTAATGAGCATCTGAAGGGCACATTTTCCTAGTTTGAGATTATAAACACGAACATGCATTAATTGCATCAGCAGATTATTGAATACTCTTCTACAGCAATATCACTGACAGCAGGAGTTAAAGTTGTTCCAGAGGCTTAAGTGGGCACTTCCATATGGTAACAGCTTTTGATTTTTTTTGAGCTTAACCTCATTTTATAAGGTTTTGTTTTGAGATTATTGAATTCTTTTGTTGAGTTGTTTGCTATTCATATTTGAAGAAATATTTTCAAATTTTCCCCTATCCTAGCGCAGTTTGTAAGTTTTTAGTCTGTCTTATTATAAAAATAATTATAGGTATTGCTGCTTTGGAATTTTTTACCACAAACTTTAAACTAGACCAAATTTCATGCTATGTCAATTTATTATAAATTATAGTCGTTACCTTTTTACATGATTTTTTGTGTCTCTACAATGTTGTTTTGCCTTGCTTTGCAAACAATTGTTACCATCAAAAACACTGGCATCTCAAAACTGTACTTGATATTTTTTACATGTATATCTGTAACACTCCAACCTATCATTAAGTCAGGAAAGACAAGTGGTAACTGAATGATATTCATTGACAAGATTAGACTCAGAAAGGCAAATATATGTGCAATAACAGGAGATTAGAACAAATAAACTAATTATGTACTGAAAAAAATCAGTTCAGGTGATTCATTGCTGCTAATTCCAGCACAGCAAGAAGTGTATTCTATTTCAGTTGCCATCAGAAACTCTTCAGGAATGCCCGCATAAACCCAAAAGGGAGAAATGCAAAACCCATCAGACGTTTGGAATGCAAAGATATATTTTATCCAGTATGAGATTGCCAGGTACAACAAAGTCACTCTTGAAGACTGGGAAACTCAAGTTTTGAAACAAAGGGTCATTGTTTTTCTAACTGCTCTGGACACCCCTGCATTATTCAGTAGTTATGTGTTCAGTAAGAACGCCCTTTCACAGTAACTTCCAGACAAGATGACATCAGTGCAAAGCTGCAAGAACTAGAAGACCGTGTGAGCTCTATTTGTGTTTCTGTCAGCATTTAATTGAATTGTCTGTGAGGAATTACTAAGCCTGGAGCAATTACTATCAAGACCAGAGCTATTACTTTAAATCTTCCATACCTTCTTCCTTCTTTAGAAACCACTTTTTGCATATCTTCATTTGCTTCCGAGATGTAATCATAGACTTTGGGACATGCAAAATCAGGTCAGAGACTGTGGTCAAATAAGCAAACCTATATTTTTACCAGTCTTAATATTTATCAGGTGGTATTTAAATTCCAGAACTTCTGGTTTCCAATTTTCAGAGTTAAGTTGATAAAACATCTATGTTTGACAGTACTTCACGTAAAAAGGATTTTGGTGGCTGTTCATGCCAGAATGAAAGGTCACAAACATAATTTTTCAATGAATTGACTACAGACCTATAGACTCTATTAGACAGAAGACCTGTACTGTTCTACTGAATTTCAATTATGGCCTGGCTAAGGGAAAAGGAAAGTAGGGCTTCTGCCTTCATATTGCCACGTTGCTCTAAATCGCAGTCTTTACCACTTTCTCTTTGTCTGCATATTCAAAGTTCAGATTAAGTCTGGTATCCCAGACTCTAATTTTAATGTCAAGCACATATGAAGGACATAATTGTGTTTGGCCCTCTAAGAAAAAGTTTCTTCCTTTAGCATTATCTTTGAGGCATATTCCTAAAAATGGTGATGGAATAAAATAGCAGACCGAAAGTGGAAAGGAATAAATAAGGTACTCAAAGAAAATAGTGACAAAAGAATTCAAAAATCAATTAAGCTTTAAATGCTGATAAAGAAGTTTAATGTAACATGAAAGAGAAACAGTTGTGCTGTTAAAGAAAAGAACACCAAAGAAATAAATGACAGATTAATCCACAGGAAGAAAGAAACCATCATAGCAAGGTGGAAAAATCTGGAACAAAAGGTAAGGGGTGAGAAGTGGTTTTGTCTTGTTCAAACATAAGTGTGCATGTAGCATTTGGGAATAACAATATTTTGCTTTGAAATTTGCAATAAAATGAAATTTAATCACAATAGAAGGAAAATGAAAACACATGTGGAGGGTGAAAAAAAAAAGGACCCTAAATCACAACAATGAAAATTAAAATGAAAATATCAATGACAAATGAAGTGGAAAAACAGAGAGACAGGGTAGGGTACTGTAGCCTTGATATTTCTGAGTCTGTAAGGTTTTCAGCCTGACAGTGGTTGATTTTCTTCCCAAGAGAAGAATTCTTGGGAAAATTTATCTTTCAAGAACAGTTTCTGTAACTTCATAAACATTTCTAAGTTCCCATAACAACTTCTCTCCCAAGTGCTGCTTTTGCTACTTAACCAATGGAGAGAGGAGTTAATTCTATGGACCAATGATATACCTTTTTAGTGCAGCATGTTATAAAATGGCTGAATAAATTGCAAATAAAACCTTCTGATCTTTCTTCTACCTTAAAGTCAAGCTTCTTTGTTTCGTGTCCAACAGTGACAGGATACTGATGAAGACAGAGTAGAGTGGTGTGAGTGGACAGGGAGAAACTGTAGAAATGTGTCATGTGCTATAAACATCTATCCCATGGAAAATCAGAAGGCACAGATCAGGGATTGGAGGGTAGTGGATGAGCTGGCTAGAGGGGCAGAGGAAAATGTATGTCACTAGAAACTTAGGAGGGCAGGACACTAAACACTTCATGACTATGGGAGGTAGTTTGGCTGTGGAAAATATAAAATTACTTCTTCTGCATGTCTGACCAAGATAAGATTTAAATGTCTATTTTAGCATGAAGTTAAATGAACTAGTATGTGTAAAGAAATATATTATACTGATAAAAACACTTCTCTAGTGCTTTCAAACTTGCCTATATTTAAGCCTTTTCAACCTTCAATCATTTAATGCCTTCTAAGAAATGGTTTGAAAGCTCTCCTATGCACTGAAGCATTCTCATCAATCTGACACTGAACAGCTACTTACCCCACTTCCCTATTGCAGGCAAGGCTTTGGATTTGTGTGTGACCTTGTGTCGTGGTTTGGAAAGACAGGTGTCTCCCAGGGAAAGTTGGAGCTTCCCTTGGAATGGAGAATGTAAACCCCTTCCCTCCAAATTATTATAATTTTGCAATTAGGGGCTTTTAGACAAATGTATGGGAATAGGAATAACAGTTCTTTACTAGGAATATTAAAAATGTAGTAGTACAAAAGTAGTAGTAGTACAAATGTAGTAGTACACAAAAACAAGCAAGCAAACAAACAGACAAACAAAAATCCTCGAAACTCTGACACAGTGAGAATATGATCTGACACCCTGTTGTCAGGGTGTTGGAAGCAGTCCAAATAAATCCTCCTGGAGTAACAGATGTGGTTCTCTTGGATAGGAGATGATCCTGTAGAAGAGTCCACTGGTGGCAAGATGGGTCTGGTCCTCCTCTGGGAAATCTAGTGGAAATCCAGGCTGCCCTGCTGTCCTGAAATCTCAATTTTTATCCAGGTAGGAATTCTTGGCTCCTCCCACTGGGTGGAGCATCTCACAATAGGATGATGTAATGTTGTCAGTCATGTGGTGAGCCTTAATGGCCCATTAGCAGAAGATATCCCCCAGAGGGAGGATGGCTTGTGGAAGAGATAAGGAACATTGCTCCACCTGGTTTTAGCAGCTGGCCCATTAACAGGAGGCACCCACCCCCTCCTCCCTGGAGTTATGAGGAATGGGTTATATGTGAGAGAAAGAAAAACAAAGAACCCAAAAACAAACCACGAAAAAACCTTCCTCCCTAACCAGTATCAACTGATGGAAAATAGAATACATTTTTTTTTTACATATTGCAACCCAAGACACCTTGGAAGTTGTGCTCTGAAGATAGGAAGATTTAGGCTTTCCCAGAAATGTCCTTCTATATATGACATCTAGAGTGATTCTTTTGTTTGGTTGTTTAGGAGTTTTTTGGTCACATAAACTTAATATGTATACTTTTGAATGAACTTGCAACTCTTTGAGGTGCATGTCATGGAGTAAACTCTAGGAGAATGCGTGCGCAGTTATGTTTACTCCACCTAGAGTTTCTATTCTGTTGAGAGATTTAATAGTGATGCAAGTCCACTACAATAATCCACACAAGAATCTACTCTATATATGTGAAGTAAAGTAAGGCAGGGCAACAGGACCATAGGATAATTTCGATGGGAAGGGACTGCTGGAGGTCATCCTGCCCAAAGAAAGAGCAAATTAGATCATAGCCTCCTCCAGCTAGGGTGAAATGTCTCTGAGACTAGAATTTCCACAAGCACCCAGGTACCTCCTCCAGTCTTAAAACACCTTCAGTGTGACTGCCCCCCATCTAATTGAAATTGCCTTGTTTGCAACTTGGAATTGCTACTTCCCAGAAATGCTTTGAGAAGAATCTGGCTCTGGCTTCTCTGTTTGCATCCATTAAGGAGTTGAAATAAATAGTATATGATCTTGCTATTTCTTCTTAGAATTAAGGAAACCTACTTTTCTCAGCCTACTTTTCTCAGTGCATCAGGTACTCCTCACTCCTCCCAAAGGATGCTAGTACTAATAAAATATATTAATGATGAAATGCAAATAATTATTTAAACATTATCTGATCAGAAAAGTTTGGTTTGTGGGTTTGTGAGGGTTTTTTGTTTGCTTGTTTGGTTTTTTTTTTTAATATGACATATTTAAAACATAGTAAATGCTGCCAGATAGTATTAAGAAGAGTGAAAAGATAGAATCCCACAAGCAACTTGTGTTAAGATAAAAAATAGTCTATTGCTTTAGGTAGTATAAAAATGTACAAATGTACCTTCATTCTCTGGGGCATAAATTGACCTTTAATTCAATTGGTTAAGGAATAAACCTTTGTTAAATCCATATTTTGTCAGTATATCATTTACTCATATACTGTGCTGAAGTATCAGACACCAGCTGGTGGATTAAATAGTTTGAATGCCTGATTTTACCATGCCCTTGTAAAAAGGGTAGAAGAAACAGTCTTAGCCACCCCTGTTTGCCTCAGCTTTCAATACCTGCAGTGAGTCATAAGTCTCTGTAATAAAGAACATACTTTCTTGTGTGCTCTTGAATGTACCCCCCTCCCAAAGAAAAGAAAAAAAAGAAAAAAAGAAAAA
>VYXD01010605.1:99538-154248 GCA_013397195.1 Hylia prasina | reverse complement strand
CCTCTTTCAGTTTGAAGTCATTACACCTAGTATTATCACTAGGTGCCCTTGCAGTGCTTTCTTTTTCCTCTTGTTGATTGACATATTTGGATGTTTCTCAGAATATCCTTTAACTGCTCAGCAAAAAGTAGCCCAATAGAGTTCTGAAAGTAAATACTACTGCGTTTTGTAAAAGGCCAGAATGTTTGTAAGCTTGAGTAGAAAACTTCAGGTTAAGAAAAAGCATTTGTCATGTTTGTCGTGTGGGCAACTGACTGAAGTAAGGGGCCTGGGCTCTCCAGAACTTCACTATTTACTCAGCTCTGACTCTCTCCAGTTCATCAGAGTTACCTCTAGTGAGCTGGTTTCAGTAACCTCACAGACTTATGTGTTGCTGTTGCCTTCCCTTCCATCTGTTCATCCCCTAATGAAGTGTAGTGTTGTTGGGACATGCTGTAAATTGCACTCATTGGAAAGCAGAACAAAGGTCTGGGCAGTCCTGAAAGCTCATGGAGGTGGTGCTCACTTGGGGAGTTTGCTGCATCCCTCAGAATACAGGGAGAGTGATACTGGAAGAAGCAAACCAGGAGGCCAAGTAAAGTAAAATGAGGCCAAGGGGCAGAAATTGAACTTCAAATGAAATATAAAGGCTGGTGCATTCTTGCCTGCTTCCAGTCTAGTCTGGCTTCTGGCCATGGATGAGAGTGGATTTCAGTCAGTAACAGGGGTTCTTCCATTTTCCGTGCCCTCTCACCACTAGCACTACTATGGGTACTTGATGAATTACAGAGGCTCCAATCTTTCCTTCAGTCTTGGCTTCAGCAGACCATATTAATATACAGTCTTGTTTTGTCTAAATAAGAGAAAAAGAGAAGTATTTCATATATCACTTTCTTCAAACTGTCAATTTTTTCCTATTTTTTTTCTTTCTTCTTTCAGTGCTAGGTACTAAGGAGGGACAAGATGAAGAATGTCTGTGATTATAAAGTAAAATAGCTTATAAATGTCAGAGCTTGCTTTCTTTAAAACTGTACTAGAAGGAGGCTACTTGGTCTAGGAGGAAAATGGTTGGAGCATAAGGACTGTGGCCTGGGTCAGCCTTTGATTTTTCTGATTGTAAAGGGATGTGATACAATTCAGGTCTGACTCTATCATTATCTTCGTTTTACCTCCATCTCTAATCCAAAGAGACCCTAGGTAGAGGAAAGGGAAGTTCAGCCTTCTTGCAAGCATTGAGACCCTCTTAGCAGGCTGAGAGCAACCATGTGAATGGATTTTTCCCTTGTTAATAGGCTGAGACCACCAGCTCTCATAAGCAAAGGAACACCAATGATTTTTTTTCTTTCTTTCTTTAATTACCATTGATGTAGCTCACAGATTGAACTAGATGGAGTCCCTCCTACCCTCCTCCTGGATTGTGCAAAACCTTTATTTGTGTTTAAACCTGTGTGACTGCTTCTAATGGGAGGGTATTAGGTAAGAAGCAGGTGAGGTGGTGCTACATGAGCAGTAAACCTGAATGGGTGAGCATGAAGAGACTGATGCCAGACTGATAAAAGGCCATTGAAGAGTATATGTGTTTGCCATGGATTTGCAGACACACTCCATTGTCCCCTTGACTCAGGAAGAAAACAGCCTCGCACTGCACTCACCCTCTGGGCAATGGATTCCACTTCAGAAACCAAAACCCAACATTTTATATTTTTTATATGATGCAGCTATTTGAACTAGGGTAGGAATATCTGCCCACTCTGGCAAGGAAGTGATATTTATGTGGTGGCATCTCAAATGTATGACAGCTGATTGGCAAAAGGTGTTAAGGAAGCAGAAGCTGATCAAAGACCAAACTTTTCCCAGATAGGTTTTGGATTGATGTTACAGCTCTCCACTCACACAGAGAAAAGACAGGATAGAAACTACTGAATAATTAAATTCCTGTAGGTTGAGGGCTTTCCAGTGAGCATCTACAACCTCTTCAGGCTATTTTCAAGGATGATGCTTGAATTGTGCTCATGTGACCTTAGGAGTCATCTGGTATAGAGTAGGGAAAAGGATTTAATTACAGAGAACAGATAATCTTTATTCTAATGCCTTTAATGCTATCACTTTCTCTGCAGCTGCTTTATACATAATAACAGCTTAGCTTTCATTACATATATATATATTTAAAAAAGCAGTATCCTCCTGTCACCACATAAGCAGCACTGCTTTCATTCATTTAAAATCATCATTTCTCTCTGGTTATAGGGTATTGCATTCTATGTCATTCCATATAATAGTCTTCTAGGAATATATATTTTCACCTTTATTATTGAGATTGCTTCAGTCAACAAGTTCCCATGGAACAAAATTGCAAATTATTCATGCAGAAAGTTGGCAATAAGCTGTGTTTCTTCTGTGGATACTGACCCTTAGGAATGAGACAATACATAGTATAATCTGAGGTGTCTTTTGGGAAGGTGGAACATCTGAAGGAAAAAGTCAGCAATAGTGTTTCCTCCAGAGACTGAAATCATTCAATGACTCACTCTCACACAGTGTTAATTGTGTTTGACATGAAGTACTGGTGCTTCAGCATACTTGTGATGGACAACAGAACATTTTTCCATCTTGGATAGTGAGTTAGTTTAGTTTCCACTGATTCTAGCTGGTGATTGCATCAGAACATCAGCTTTGCTTAAAGAGGGTTTGTGACTGAGGGCTAAGCCTGTCCTTGAAAAGGTTTATGATTTGTGATATTGTTTCTATACCTGAAAAAGTCCAAGGATATACATCACAAAAATACGATTTGGTGGTAAACATTATTTTTGGTTGAAACAGTTTAGAGGTTAAGGTCTATCAACATTAATGGTGTTACCAAGCTCTCCCTTTCACACTCCAGGACTGGCTTCAGTGATGTTTTACTCAGCACTTAGAGGTGGGTGAGTGCTGAAGGCAGAGCTGTCTTTGCTCCCCGGTAGGCACTTCCTTCAGTCAGGGATGATGTACATAACTGTGTGTGGGGTTGTCCGTGGTACAACACCTCTGCAGGGATAAATAGGCATTAAATCTCCCCACCTGTCACTAGTCTGTCATGAAAGCTGAATCTGCCTTGAGAAAAGTCAGATGCAACCTCTGCATACCAGAAGTAGAGAATCAAGGTTGTGTTAGGAAACCCACATGTGGAGGAGTGAAGTGCAGTGTCTCATTTTGGGCCTGGTTGTCATGTTATGTTCTCTTTTAGTGTGAATTCTTCAGGATTTCTGGTAAATAGTACCTGCTGCTACCAGGCTCAGAGATAATCAACAGCTGGAGTATAAATAAGGATTTTTTTTTTTTTAAAGAGTTTACTTTGAATTCTTAATATAGTGGCATAAACTGCTACTCCATTGTAATTCAGAAAGCCTCCTACTTGCAGTAAACCTGCTGCTGGGACACCACCACTGAAGGGCTTGTGCAAATGTCTCCCTGTCACTCCAGTGCTACTTCATAGGCAGCACAGAGCAAGCCCTGAAGGATAACATGCATAATGAGTTCTCCCCCACTGCAGAGAAGAAAAGTGATCCCCAGATGGCATACCAGAGAAGCAGGAGGTTAATTTTCTTTGAAATTCCCTTAACTAAGAATTTGGTCTCAATAGGTGAGTGAATTGAACCATCAGAGCAGATGGGTTGATGCTCTAAATCCCATGCTACAAGGCTTGTACTGTTTTTCAAGAAACAAAGATGAAACAACAGCTCTTTCCTGGTTTTGAGCAACCTTTTCCTCATTAGGGTGTAATGCAATGCTTTGGAAGACACTTACAGACCTTTGGCACCTTGGGTATTACAACTCAAAGGGCATATGTAATATTAAAAATAAAATATTAATTTAGGATAGACCCTTGAACTTCGCTTTTCGTGTGTCCCAGAAGAAACACAGTACAGATTAGCAAAGCACAGACATGCAAGTGCTTAGATGTATCTCCTTATTGTCTAAGCCAATTACATCAATAACAAAAGCATTTTGTTATTGTTATCTTAGACCCTGCATATAGATGATCAGTGTACTTTCCTTCTCTTTCCCCCCCGCCATGAAATCATATCTATTAAAAAAAAAAATATTCTTCCTTTTGACAAGGTGTTGTGCATTCTTCCTGATAACAGCTCCAGGCAAATGTATCAGTCACACAGAATGAAAGGCATTTTGGGAGGGGATTGTCTTATATCTTGGCAATATGCTGCCAAAATGGTGGCAAAGTGTCAAGTTCTCTGATAATCACTCTATAAAAATAGGTTAGTTTGAAACAGGTGTCTTGAGTTTCATCAGGTTAATCAGGTGAGAAATTGATAAGTTGGACAGGTTTTACTGTTGTGGGAATTTTATTGCTCAAGCAAGTAATTAAATTGTTCACACAGAAATCACCTCACAATAAAAATACGCTTATGACAGGATGGTCTTGTTCATCTTGATGAACCAGGCCCCCAGATCTTCTTCAGATTGTGTGTGCATGTAGGTTCAGTGTGAGTAATCATATTGTTTGGAAGTTATACTATCACAGATTGTGTGTGCAAGAATTTTACGATAACACCAAAATATACTTGATACCCAATATTTATATTACAGAATAGTAAGAAAAATGGGTTTAGAACTGCTTCTAAAAGCAATCAACACACTTCTAAAAAAGTTGCATGCTCCTTAGGGATTCAAAAGTTCAGAAAAGTGGCAATCCACATAACAGTGGTTACAGCTAAAGAGTATATTTAAAGATTAACAGTGGGATTCAAAATTTTTAAACTAACAATATTTGTGCACTTTTCTAAATGTTGACAAAAAACCATCCTCAAATGGTTACTTGATAGTTTAGCTCTTTATGAAAACACAGTTTAACAGGATCTCAAAATTAAACATGACATTCCTTTAGGTATTTCCAGTCACACCCCTCTCTTAAATTACATTTTTGTCTGTGAGAAAGATTGAAGGATGACCCCCCGGTTATTCTGGTATTTCAGCAATCTTCAATTAACAAAAGTTTAAAACTTTCCAGAGCACTTGTCCTAATCATTGAGTCATCCTTGCACTGATAAAAATCTCAGGCTATTCTTTCATTTATTTGTCTCTTCGTTTATCTGCCTGCCCCTGTAGAAACAACAGAATAAAAAAAAATATATTACATAATACTGAAAGTTTCCTTGGAGGGACAAATCATCTCTGGGCAAAGTGTAACCATGGAAAATTCCAGATAGCACAGGATGTTTTATTTTCCTTTGGAAAACACCGATGTTTCAAAAGGACCATGATAAAGGACAGGTTCGAGCCACGGCAAGCACTTAGGGAAAGCTTTGTTTTGGACACTGCTGAAATGCAGCTGCTGCAGCAGCAGGCACCCAGCCCAGGCACACTTGTCCTGAAGGTGCTTGAGAGAGTAAAACCCGGGCCCTTTATTTGTGTGGTGACATTCTAGAGTGTTTCGTGGCATTGTTGTCCTGCCCCAGGCCAGGGCTGAGGAAGGATTCCTCTCAGGCTGTCCCTGGGGCTGGAGGCTGGTGGCAGTATGTGGGTCCCCATCACTTGTCCCCCGTCACGTCTCCAGACAGTTATCCTGTGACATCTGGTGCTTGCTGCCGTGGTCGAGGAGTTGCTTGGGACCCTGGGTCTCCCACACAAAGAAGGAATAAGTGGGGAGCATGCCAAAGTGATATTCTCCTCATTTAGCCTTTTGCAAGTGTCACTCATCTCGCAGAACTTCAAGGGTGAAGTAGGGAACCCCCACCTTATGTTAAACAGCTTGCTTATAAATGTTGGCTGAACACTTTTCTCAAAGTACACATTTTCCCTCTGCAGAAACGCAGCACATACCATTTTTTTCCAGTGCATTTAGCCTCTGTGTCATCAAAGTTTTACTGTGTGCCACGAGGGAATGACGTGCCCCAGCTGAAATCCCTTCTTTTCACTCTTCAGGAAGAATTGGGAGCAGCCCTCCACCCCAGGGCAGCGCGCAGGAGGAGGCCCAGGTGGGGGATATCTCACCGCGTGGGAAGGAAGAAGGGACGACGCTCCCAAAGCTCCTGGCCCATCCTGGCCATCGCGTTCAGTTTTATTCTCACCCAGCACTGAAAGAGGGGTATATCCAAGCTTCGTTTGTGCTCCAGAATTTACTAGTGGGTTTCTCGTGGTACTTAAAGATAATCTCCCATCTTTGCTCTCAAAGTGAAGGTGGCAGGTCTCTGTTTCAAGTAAGTACTGCTGCAGTGGCACTGACTTTTCAAAAGGGCTCAGTTTTTATCTCTGGGCATGCAGGGGCACTTTCCTTTATGTCTGTTGGGAATTCAACAATGTGTTGTGTGAAAAGGATTGGACTGGATGCTAAACACAACTGGTTATTTTATTGAAATGCCAAAAAATGATCTTGTTTTCAGAAGCGTGTTAAAATAGGAGTGGTATAGAAAGGAAAATGTGATAAATCAGTAACATATTGTACATTGAGTGTATTTGCCTGCTGAATCCATTTGGGTCTTTTGAGAGGAACAAATTGGAGGGAGTTCAGTAGGAAGCAGCAAATCCTGAGAGCGGAATGAAAGAACTGAGACAAAATATTGTCATGATTCAATTATCCAGTGTATTACTAGGCAATAACTAAGGAGAAATGATGTTATAATAGAATAAAAATATTTGAAGTGTAGAAACATCCAGGAATGAAAGTGTACCCAAGCATGATTAAGAGACATGGGGACATACAACTCAAGTGGAGGTGCATTTAAGCCAAAAGGCAGGTTAAAGTTTTCAAAAGGAGGACTGAAATATCTTGCAAAGGAACTACTGAAAACTTGTGACTTGTAAAAGTAGTTTGAGCAAAATAACTCAAGACACCTGTGGAAACCAACCCTGCTCTACCAAAGACTGAATGAGTTAACAAGTCTTCCTACATAGAGTGTGGTATGTTTGACCTTAATTAGCTTTTCATATAACAGAAATTTCTACAGGTAAGCTCTAAGTGAAAGTTTCGCCACATGTGTTGATTCTTTGACTTTCTGGGTTGGACTGGACTCTGGAAGAAGGTTACCTTGGGTAGAAAATTACTCTTGTGTTTGCCACTCATCTGCTGTGTGACTAGGCACATCATAGCCTTTTCCTTTGAGTCATGCCTCTTCCCAAGGACATGGATGGAGCTGGGGATGGAGCTGGTGAGCTCAGGTTTCACTGGAGAGGGAAACAGCCATGTGGCACCTGAGCTATTGGATCAAGCACCAAGGCAGAGGGGTTATTTTGCAGGCTACACGTAACAAGTGTAACCTCTCCCCCATGGCTAAAACATCCAGTGTTGGGCGTTATGACAATTGGGAGATGGCACATGCTGCCAGAAAATGAGGAGTTCCCCAGGTTTCCATATAGCCAAGAGAGATGCAAGTCATCTCAGGAGATTTCTGGGGCGTATGAGGATACTGACTTTTGCTGCTCACTGAAAAGACAAGCTGAGGACCATTTTCTTTTGTCTCATTCCTCTTATTTTCTTTGTTAACCTTAAGTCAAGAGCTGTGGAAATCAAACAGTGAAGAGAAAGTTATGGGCAGGAGGGATAGCAAATCTTGCTCTGGCAGTGGAGCTGGTGCACTAACTCTTGATATTTTCATGAATTGAAGAATCCAGTCATGACATTGAGTTTTCTTATCAATAAGCCAGAGTTTCTACATTCTTGTTTTCAGGAGCACCAGTGCTCAAGAGGGTCTGCACCCAGACTTTTATTAAATTCCACATTTGGTCTGACTTCTTAAATTATTGTCGTCTCAAATTTCCAATAGTTTGGACATCAATGAAGACAGAATACACAAAAGATGAGGCAATACCTCCTTCTGCTCCTGTTTCTCAAGTTCTGCAAGAGTTTATTCTGCAAGCTTCAGATTTTGGAACAGCAGAAATAAAAAATTCTCAGCCCATCTTCTATCCTAGGATTTAGTGTTGGTAGATGGAGTTTTGCCTCATCCTGATGTGCATTATCTGTTCTACTGTGTGCAAGTGTCTTGACTAATTTGTAGTATCTATGAGTCCTCTAGATTATGGCATTTATTTAAGAACGTGCCACAAAATTTCAGGAAAAAGACTCAACATGCCTTCAAATGTCCTTATTGATTTCCTCTTTCCTCTTTCTCTCCTCATAAACTTTTAGTGTACATTACATGTTGGGAAATAAAGTATTTGTATCCTTCATCACCCAGTCATAGGGGAAATTATCTTTGTCCTTTGTCTATAGGTCTTGTTAAGGATTAACAACCCTTTTGATTAAATTAAACAGCAGGGTACCTTGAGTCACTCAGCTGTTACTTCACCTGTAGGCATAATTACCATTAGTAATAACAAAAAAAGTACTCTAGGAAGTTCCTAGTGCCTGAATTTGTTCTGCAAACTATATGTTTGAATTTAAGAAAGCTGGAAATAATGAAAGAAAATAACCATTATGCCCTCTGTCCCTGCTACGTCTCACTTTCTATTACAGCTCTGTCAAGAACTCAGCAGCAGTCCTGTTACTTATGGCTGTGTAACACGTTTCTTGGGTTTGAGGATGGCTCACAAAATTTAGATTCTCACTGAAAGTTCCAAGGCTCTTTTGCCAGCTACGTTTTAGTCTTGCCACTCCTTTTCTTCAGACAGTCAGATTTCCTTTTCCTCGGTATACTCTGAATAGTTTAGCAGGTAATTGACACTTTTCTGGGTCAGACTATTGGCCAAATGTGAATTTGCAAGGCTTATCTCAATTTGAAGCAAGTTCTACATTGATTCCCTATGCAAGGGAACAAGTCAGGGGTGTAAGGGAAGAAATTGCTCAAGTTCTTTTTTCTTTACCTTTGGAGAACTTGCTTTGTGCTTTTTTCCCCTAGTGTTTTCACTAAAATATTCTGATAAAGATACCTAATTATTCTGGATGAATTAGAATGTAAAGCAAATAGAGGTGTGCAGCACAGGAAAAGTTTGTATTTGATATTTTAAAAAAGACAACTTCTGTTAGCATAAACACACCCGATATATGAAACACATCACAGATATTGTCATACCTTTGATATTGCAAAGAAATATCCCAGCAGATTTTGGAGCTGTCTCCTTGGTGAATAAGTACCAAGTCATTCTCCTCTCCTGCACTTAGCCATAAGCCCACGAGCCTTATTTAAGGTACAGTACGGCATTATAAAAAAAGACTCAGTCTACGCACAGTTTTAAAGATAAAGTTTTATATTTCAGGGATATCAGTCTAAAAATTTTCACAAGCACTTAAAAAACGCACATACACCTAAAATCATCTATTGATAGTTGCACAAAAAGGCTGCCATATCAGATCATATATCTTCACCCTGTTGAGGGTCCTGGCTAATCATTTTTGGTCAAAGTATAATATTGGGTGCTAATAAATCTGCCAAATCAGATTTATCTGGGCTTGCATTAATCAAAAGTGTTTCAAATAGTGTATTTCTATTTATTGCCAATTAACAATCTGACCATCTGAGAGCAGTGCTTGTCTGACATGGCTACTTAAACAAATCAGGTGGAATGCCTGACAGACACAGTTTGTAATCATCAGGCTTTATTTTTGTGTGGTGTACCATCACGAGTTATGTATGATTCCTTGAGAGTACCTGTAAACATTGGTATGTTTTCTGCTTTTTGAAAGTGAAGAAAAATTTGCAGATTTTTATTTATTTCAGTAATTTTAGTATAGTTATGGCAATACTGTCAAAAGTAATTCCATGGCAGAACCTTCTTTATTCAGCAACCCAGGTGAGATGTTAAAATATAGATTTTCAGTGGTGTTACCAAAAATTGTCTCCAAAGTTATGCAACTGCCACTTGTCAAGTTGTTCAACACCTGTGAATGCTCTGTGTGGCCAAGAATAGCACCCAAACTCCTGATAATGGCTTTTGTGCTTCATCCAACAGGCTGCACTCACTTCTGACACACACAGAGGCTGCCTGGGAATGTGAGGGGAGGCTGCCTGGCACAGACACCTGCAGATCACAGGGACCCAGCCACGGGAGGGGGAAGGGGGCAGGTACACGTCACCAGCCATCTGTCACCGTCTTTTTCCTGTTATCTGATTATGGACAGGTTTGTCTACAATTTTGAGCAAGGAGTAAGCGTTATTAAATAGATGTCTGGCTTAAAAGAAAGCTTTGCTATTGCGAATTTAACACTTGACATCCCTGGTGACTGGAGTCTTCTCCCTTCCCATGGGAGAATGGAACAGCAGACACAGCCTCACACCTCTTCTTGGGTGGCTTGGCCTGAGAAATTGTGCTGGGAGTGAAAAATGGGTTCTGTCGCTGGGCCCAATAAAGAGCTGAGTAACAGCTGGGAGTTAAGTAGTGTAGTGTCAAATATTCCCCCGTGAAACTTTTTTTTTCTGGCAAGCAGAAAGGATAAGAATAGTCTGTGAAGGATGAAACACATCCAACACTCCTATCTAACTTCACAGTATGAAGAGAAGGGTTTCTTTTGGGAAGGAAACTTGAGAGACGTGCAGAGAGGGGTAGAGCTGGAGGTAGGAAAGCACATTTCAGTAGCACCACAGGAAGAAAGGCATTGACATTAAGTAGAGAGGAACTGGCCAGCAGAGGAGTGGAAGTGAGGATTTGCAAAAAACTACACAAAATGTGCCATGAAGCAGGCGAGAATTTCTGCTATAAGACTTTCCATTTAGTGAGAGACTTACTCATAATTTTCCTTTCCTGGTTTGCTTATATTCCTTTAATATTGATTACTAATTAGTTACTTAATGTTTTCTCTGGGGGCATCACACACTTTGGAATCATTGCAATTTTCTCAGTGGTAAAAAGGGCATACATAGGCAATAACCCTGGATGCAGCTGAAAAAAAGCATCAGTCTAGAGGCAATTGCTGAGGAGTTATATTTTTTACTACAGGAATAAAGAAAAAAGTAATGTATTTTTCCCAATG
The DNA here is from genome assembly GCA_013397195.1 of Hylia prasina. Classification (NCBI taxonomy): domain Eukaryota; kingdom Metazoa; phylum Chordata; class Aves; order Passeriformes; family Sylviidae; genus Hylia; species Hylia prasina. Next base: position 143,369 of record VYXD01010605.1, on the reverse strand, counting down.
TGTGGGGGGAAAATTATTGGAAAATGAAGTTAATATATTTTTTCTGCCCAAGGAACAACAGATATTTGCAAAGAGTTCAGGCTTGCCTAGTCAAAATCTGATGAACAGAAAGCAGTATCTTGCATTGAAATAGTTTCACCTTTGCCTGCCCTTTAATCCTGAGCTGCCATATTTTCCATTAAACTTTCTTCACTCTGCTAATGCCCTTTCTACACTGTCACTTACAGTTTGTGAAACCTTTCTGCCCTTCTGAAAGTTCCCTCTGTTACACGAAGTAGCCATGGTGCCTAAAGATTTTGATTTGTTTGTTTCTGTAGTGGTGAATGCTGCATTGAAATGTCTGTCAAAGACAATGTAAAGTGTTCACTCACGCCAAACTGGTTTTGAACTAATGCTCCTGCAGTAGGTCAGCTTGAATTAGAAGTGACAGAATACTTAGTGTTACAAAAAAAAAACGTATGAGTGTGCCCTTAATCCAGTAGCAAGGGAAAGCTTAGTGAAAATCCACCAGAAGGCCTTTATCATTTAATACCAAAGTCAGTTACATAGTCTGGATAAAAAGAATGGAATGAGAAGAAAAAAGCAAGAGAGACCTAGAACTGGGCTGAGATTTCACTGTGTTGCTTGTTACTGTTTCTATTAAAGTGTCATCCAGCTGACATCAGGACTTCATCTTGCCAGAGGCTGCCTCACTATGTATAGTCCCTGAGCTGGAGAACTGTTTTCACGACTTGCAAATAAAGGTGGTTTTCTAACAGGACAGAGAATAAAGTTTGATGAAAACAGATTTTCTGTGTAAAAAAATACCTTGTCCAAGCTCCTAAAAGAACCCCAAAACCTTTTTGCATTTTTCTTAAACAAAAATACAAAAAACCAAACCAAATTAAAAAAAACACAACAAAAACAAACAAAACCCCCCCAAAAAACAAACTAACAAAAAAAAACCTACCAAAAACCCAAACAAAAACCACAAAAATGAACAAAACCCAAAACCACAAACACACAAACAGCAACAACACAACCAAAAAAGAAAGAAAATCTGGAGGAAATTTGGCCAGCTCCCAATGACTCCCAGTGTAACTGCATATTAGCTCCTTAAATGTGTTTTCTAGAACAGACACTTAGATCAACTGCAGCAGTATAAAATGGAATTATTTTTTCTTACAAGACAGTTCTAAAGCAGTGGTTTAAAACTATAAAATATGTGTTAAACACTGAGTTTCTGATGGCTCTGATATGAAAAGAACAAAATGTTCAAGGCTTCTTCCTCTATAGGTATTCTTTAAGGAGAAAAAATATTCAACAGGTGATTCCCCTGAAACTGTATTGTTTAATTTTAACATCATATACAATGGTCACAAATATCTGGACCTTGGACAACACACCAGTAATTAAGAGCCATTTTTTATACTGAGTGTTATTAGAGAAAAGCATGTTTAACTGTTATTTGCAAGCATTGAAGTCTAAACCTGAATTCAAAGTTCTACCTTCTGTTTTCTTTGTCTTTACTTATCTGTCTGTAAAATGGGCCTGAAGCCCTTTTATTCATGATCACCTCAATAAGGAAACATTTGAAACAGGTTAGTCAGGGTATTGCACATATGTCCTTAGAATCACAGGAGGCTTCTGTAGTAATGGTGAAATGAAATACTTGAAACACTCATTCCCTGAAAACCCTTTATCTTTTTGCTTTCAGATGGGAATATTGTATTCTCTCTAAAGAAATGGATGTAAATAGAGAAACATATAGAGCTGAAATTACTCTTATTCCCTGCTAATGCATTAGTTCCTGACAGTAAAAGCCGGTATTATGTGAGTACAAGGAAAGTAAGTACTGTATGAAAGCCCATAACAGATCCAGCTTTAAGTAGAAAAGAAAATATACATGGTAAGGTCTCCTCCAGGGCTACATATGTTGCTTAAGTGGCATGGTTCCAGAGAGACAGTCCTTGAAGGTATTTGTGCTTCAGGAAGTTGCAGGGACAAAGGGATAAATGAACCTTTGCCACAGGCTGTGGCAGGGTAAGACACATGAAGGCAGATCCTGTGTAGCTGCTGACGTTGTGTGTGGCTTACCTAGAGTAATTCGAGTAATTTATGTCTGTGTCCTCAAGCGTGAATTGCTTTCCAATTTCCCTTTTCTCCCAGGCTGACAGTCATAAGTTGCTGACTTAATTCCTCTGCTGGTTTAGCTGTAGAGTATAGCCTACAGAGGGAAGGGGAGAATCAGTACCAAGCATATGAGCCACCTTTTCTACTCCACATGCTGTGCACAGGGACAAAAAGGTGAATACATCTGGGCATCAAGCCAGGCATGCCAGAGGTGTGCAGCTATTACCATCCCTCTATGGGAATGTGCTCCAGTGGCATTCCAGTAGAGTGGTGGGGTAGCTACGTTAATTCTGTATCCAAACAAAACCTGGGTTCCTGTTTCAAAAACACTTTTAAAGAGTCAATCCATTTGAAACTGACTTTAAAAATCAATTCTGCTGCCATTTGTGGCTCATGACAAAACTGTTGGTTCAAAATCCACTGCAGCAGTGGACCAAACTGTTCCTGCATCTGAAACATATAAACTGACAGTTTTTAGCCTGTCTGTTGTACAGGTAACACATTCATGGGAACTGCTCAGTCTACTCACCTGAATCCTAGGTTACATTATGCACACAACTCAAGTACTTAGTGCTCCTGAGGTCAATTTTATACATCAGTGGGTGCACACTCACCAGAATTAAGAAAGGCCATTCATCAGGACTACAAGTAGTTAGAAAAAAAAAAAAAAAAAAAAAAAAAAGGCAGCTGAAAAAACAGGGGGGGCNAAAAGGCAGCTGCAAGAACAGTGAGGGCTTGTTTTTCTTCAATTTTTTCCTCAAGAAGGTTATCTTGTGTAGATTGGGTGAAGAAACTTGCTACTCATGGCTTGGACAGGTTCAGTCTGCTGGGTGCAAAACTGGCTGTGTGGCTGGATCTCTCGTGTTGAACAGAACTAAATCCAGTTAGCAACAGTGCACTAGTGGTATTCCCAGGGCTAGTAGTGGGACCAGAACTGTTTAACATCTTTACTGATATTTGGATGAGAAGACAGTGCATTCTCACTAAGTTCACAGATGACACCAGGTTAGATGAGGTATTGATCAGCTTGAGGATAGGAAGGCATTACAGAGCAATCTTGATGCACTGGATCAATGGGCTGTGGGCAGCTGAGTGAGGTTCAAGGTGTGAAGTACCAGGTCCTGCACCTGGGCTACAGCAACCCCATGTACAAAGATAATGCTACAGTCTAGTGGAAAAATACAGTTGAGAGCTGCTCAGCAGAAAGGGCCTTGGGGGTGCTGGGTGCTGGTTGTCAGCCGGCTGGACACATGGCAGCATGTGCCCAGGAGGCCAATGGCATCTTGGTCAGTGTCAAGAATAGTGTGGCCAGCAGGACTACAGAAGTGATTATCCTGCTGTACTCAACAGTGCTGAGGCTGTACCTCGAGTACTGTGTTCAATTTTGGGCCACCCCAAAAACAACATTGAGAATCTGAAGCATGTCCAGAGAGGGAAACAGCTGGTGAAGAGTCTGGAGCACAAGTCCTCTGAGGAGCAGCTGAGGGAGCTGGGGGTGTTTAGCCTTGAGGAGGATCAGGGAGGACCATATGACTCTATACAACTGCCTGAAAGGAGGGTGTAGCAAGGGGGGAGTCAGATTCTTCTGCCATGTATTTAGTAGAAGGACAAGGGGAAATGGCCTTGAATTGCACCAGGAGAGGTTAGATTAGATATGAGAAAATATTTTTTCACTGGAATTGTGGTTAGGCATTGAAATAAGTTTCCCAGGGAGGTCATTGTAGTCACTGTCTCAGAGGTGTCTGGTTGTGGCACTTGGGGATAGGGTTTAGGGGTGATAATGGCTGGGTTGACAGTGGGACTAGATGGTCTTGGAGGTCGCTTCAAACCCTGATGGTTCTATGGTTCTGTACTTAATACTCACTGATAGCACACTACCACTTTTCCCTCAGTAGAGGTTCTATAAGATATTTTTTCATTACCCAAACTCTTTTTTACTTCATTTTAGAGGATCAGTATCTCTAATATTTTCAAGATCAGTGTCTCCATGAGCTTCAGTCCCCCAAAAAATGTGTTAGAAATTAAGTGTCAAAGATTGCAGGGAGGATGAAAAGGGAAGGAAAAAAAGGAATAAATGCACATAGTTTTGTGAGTCCACAGGTATGCATATGTACACATGTACATCTCTTCATGTGATCGTGTGGGTCTTGTTTCCTTGGGATACTTAGCTAAAATAGTGAGATCCAGCTGCAAAACTCTCTTGTCTTTGTTGTCCTATAGTTTATGCCTGGAAAGGTCTGTGTACCAAGTCATATTTTAATTTTCCAAATGGGAAATAAAGCACATCAACAAATCACCAGAAAAGTTCCTGTATTTGTTTTGTCTTTGAGGTAGCGTTTTCCAAGACTGGTCTGTAGTGCCTAAGTAATGGGTTGGGAAATGCCTTTAATTGTGTGCTATGTAACTTCCTGTGAGTGAAGAGCTAGCGGGCAGTGTCTGTGCCAGATGCCTCTCTAAAGTTGCCTGGGGTCCCTGACCACAGCTGCTCCCATGTGCACCATTCAACGTCAACCCTTGTTAAAGAAAAATTTCTTTTCCTTGATGATGCACCAGAATNCCATTCAACGTCAACCCTTGTTAACCAAAAGATTAAAGAAAAATTTCTTTTTCTTGATGATGCAACAGAGCTTCCTATGCTGAACAGAGGAAATAACTAAATGATTTCAGGATAGGGAACAATGGAAAGGACAGTTACTGTTGTCATTGTATTCAACTTCAATCACAATTAAATGTTCACTACAAAAGAACCAAAAAAACCTCTGCAAATTAATTGTACAGGATTTTGTCAAAAGTAAACATAAGGGGAACTACATGCCAGTCTCCTTCCTTTCTCACCAAATATGATTTTTCAGGTCTCCCCATTATTATTTTTCCAGTTAGAACTCAGTACAAGAGAGATCTGTTGGAGCAGTTCCAGAGGAGGTACACAAAAATGATCAGAGGGGTGGAACACCTCTTCTANAGGAAAAGGAAAAGGAAAAGGAAAAGGAAAAGGAAAAGGAAAAGGAAAAGGAAAAGGAAAAGGAAAAGGAAAAGGAAAAGGAAAAGGAAAAGGAAAAGGAAAAGGAAAAGGAAAAGGAAAAGGAAAAGGAAAAGGAAAAGGAAAAGGAAAAGGAAAAGGAAAAGGAAAAGGAAAAGGAAAAGGAAAAGGAAAAGGAAAAGGAAAAGGAAAAGGAAAAGGAAAAGGAAAAGGAAAAGGAAAAGGAAAAGGAAAAGGAAAAGGAAAAGGAAAAGGAAAAGGAAAAGGAAAAGGAAAAGGAAAAGGAAAAGGAAAAGGAAAAGGAAAAGGAAAAGGAAAAGGAAAAGGAAAAGGAAAAGGAAAAGGAAAAGGAAAAGGAAAAGGAAAAGGAAAAGGAAAAGGAAAAGGAGGTTATTTCTTAGTGGATATGTTCCCCTAAGTAATTTGTTTAAAAATTCTGAGACTTATTGGTTGGTGGCGGGTAGTAGGAGTAAATGACTTCTCTAAAAAGACATTAAAATTGTGGAATCAAATTCCAGCTTGGCAAGATTTTTGTCTTTGTGGGAAAGACTTGAGGAACAAAGTAATTATCTTCACTATTGCATTTAGCTCAGTGTAGAAAGCTTTCACAGTAGACATATCCCTTTTCCTTGTATGTAATTATGATCCACAATAGTTCTATCTCCAACCAAACCACCATTTATTTTGAGTGATTTCAGTGTCTACTGAAAAAGAAATAGTTGTCTTTTTGTGCTTTTATTAGGACTGTAGAGATAAGATGAACCTTATTAGTAGGATCCTCTGGACTGAAATAAATTTAGTCATCTTATGGTTTTGTTTGCTTACTTGATGAATTCCATTTTTCTGTGTTATCTCTCCTCCTTAACTCTGATATTTTTGTCTCACCATGGTAAAGAAGGCTTGCAGTCCAAACTGATGAGCTTGCTGCAGGAACAGCAAATGTTTCTGATTTGGAAAAGAATGCAAAGCATGCCCAGAGTTTATTTTTCTCTTTCTTTTTTTTCCTTCCCTCTGTGGTGTTTGATTTCTCTGATTTCTTTATTTTTGGTTCCCCAATGGACTAGTGTCGAACTGCTACCCTTACCTAAGCATTTGTCATCAGGATTTGATGAGAAGTCATTCATACGAAGAGACAATTTGTGTTGAACTGTCTCTTATTTGAGGCTCTGTATAGCTCGGAAAGTTCTGAATTCATTCAGTCACAGCCACAGCAGCTATGATTTCATGTGGCTGCAAAGATATAAGTGTTAGCCCCCTGCATTTAGTAAATAAAGCTTTGATTTATTGGTGGGTGGGATTTGGCTTGCATCACAGCTACTGGAGTGCTAGCAGTTTGGATGAAAGTGGAGCTTAGCCCAACAGAAAACGCTTTTGAAAATCTTTGTTTACAAAGATGTGGTCTGGGAGGAAAATTTTTGATATAATTTGCATAATTTTTTTTAATATATAATCCCAAACATTAACACTGTTTGAGCCTTATGGAGTAAACTGGTTAGTATGCTTATGAGTTTCTCATGCCTCTACCATTTTATTAGTAAACCATCATGTACTTTGTCTGACTCTGTTTTCCCACTTTGAAGTATGGCTTTAACACCCAGCAGAAGAAGGTTGTATGACTAGTGACTTTAGTGTGAGTGAAGTTGTGTTTACAGCAGAAAGCTTACTGCTAGAAATTTTGTCAGCATGCAACAGCTGACTTTGACGTGTGCTCAGAAAAAAACCAAATAGTACTATTTGAGCACATGGTGTGTGAAGTCTCCTGGATGGTTGGTACACTGTGGTTATACAGTACAAATGTTCTCCAAACTTCACTCTACTATTGTTTCCTGCAGGATGTGCTTTTACGTAGTTTACAAAAAAGCAGGCAGGAGAGATAGGGAAATCACAGGTGGGCAATGGTGGCTTTCCACATTTTCTTTTCTTCTATGCTTTAAATCCCCAGCACCCAGAAATTACCTCTCCCATGTATGTTCATCCTACTGATGTTTGTGTGTGACTAAACTAGACAATTTACCTGGGTCTGGTGTAATTTAAACAAATACTACTGCTGTGGGCTCTTCCAAGACAAGAAAGCAGCAGATGCACGCCAGCACCTCGTCAGCAGCTTTGGGGTCACCTTGCAGCGTCCAAGAGGTTCAGCAGTCAGGAGAGGTTTGTCCAGCCCTCCAGTGCAGGCCACTGGGATGTGATACTTGTGTAGTTTTGAGGCATAATTTCTTCATTGCTCTTCCAGAACAGGGTGGTGCCCTTTGTACAGAGGGGACAGAGGTGTTTCAGCCTGGCGGCTGCTTTGGAGGTACCACCTGCAGCTCCTCCATGATCACACAGTGCTGGGGTGGAGCTCAAGGCTCCCTGTGGCCAGGCTGGGGTGCAGAGAGCCAGGCTTGGCATAGGCCAGGTCTAGGCTCACCATCCATAGCAGATTCTGGAGGCAGCCACCCCGACATGGGCCTTGGGCTCCTCCAAGAAGGGCTGTGTTGCCTTACTCCACCCTGAAGCCAGAGTACATTTTAGTCTGTTCTTAGGAGAGCAGCTTGCCTGCATCTCTCTGAGGCAAACAGCTTCCATGTAATTGCCTCTAGCTGTGTATTGAGGAGTATTTGGCATAACAAAGATGATGTGGTGACTGGGAGAAGAAAACAAAAGGAGTCGTCTGATGGCTTTTCAACAGTTAAACACCAGGCAGTGATGGCTCCAGTTTTAGCTTTCATGTTTTTCAGATTCTGTGCTGCCTAGGGGTGTAGGTCTGAGCCTCATATTAGAGTGTTAGTAACCTCTCTTCACAGAGTAGGTAGACAAATCATTTTCCTGCTGAAGACCAAGGACAATGAGTACAAGTCTCAAGCCCAAAAGCATAAGCAATGGTGGACTGAAGAAAGAAAACAAGGATGGGACTTCACAACCTGGAGCCGTAATTGGACAATTAAACCCCAATATGCAAATGGATCTCGTGACTGGTTGTCCATTCAAACCTCATCCGTGACCGGTCATCCATTTTGTGGCCATTTTATGTTTGCCTTAGGTCTAGCCCTGGTCAGGCTCTTGTCCTGCCGAAGGGGTACCCTTAAAGCCCCTTCAATAAATATCTACTTTATTCTCTGGCTTTGTCCAGTCTCTGTTCCAGGTCAGCCTTCCCAAGGCATCGGCAGAATCATGGAGGAGTGCTGAAGCTTAGGAAAATCTCAGTGTACCACTGTGTCTAACACAGGCTTAATTGTTCCAGTTTTAGGGTACTTTGGGGTAAAGAGCTCAAGTATTTATAGTGCTGTTGATCCTGTCAAAAGGAAGAGAATAAGTGGTAGAAAACATCCACTGGTTCTCATGTATTAACTCTGAACTTCATAACAAAAAAAATCTAGTGTATGCAAAAATTCTAAAAAGAAACTTATCTCGTTCAAAGCAAAGAAAATCTGTGGATGCAAGAGATACTTGTTACCTGTCCTTGCAGCACACAGGAGGGCAAGTTGCCAGTGGAGCAGGTTTGTTTTCATTGGTCATGGTTATGTTTTCTACCAGCATATAGTGGAACAGCTAAGGACTGATTGGTATCTCCTGGCAAAGGCTGCTGAGACCAGCTTAAAAAGCAATGATGTTTGAGTCATCACAAAATGCTGCACAGGCAGAGAGGACTCTTGCTGCTTCATAGCAATGCATAACAGCAAAAGTAATTCTTCCTGAAATAAGTTTTAAACAGTATTCCCTTTGCCATCTTCTGCAACAGCTTGGGCTGTTTGGAGTGGAAAAGTTTGTCTTGAACTTCCAGTTGTGTGTTTTTCAGTGCACGAGTACAGGGAACTTTAAAAAAACACCCAAGACCCTCAGGCTGAATTCACTGTTGAGTTTTTCAGCAAATATGCTTTCATGTCTTTATGTCACTTATTTTATTATGTTTGGGGACCAGGATCACTATTTTGCTAATTTATGAAATGTATTCCTGGTGTATTTTTGTTTTACAACAGTTGAAACCCTACCAGATGGCTCACTCTGTCTCATGCTGCATAGCTAGGACAGGTTTTTGAAATAAACTCTCTACTCTCCATGTTCTTTCCTTTTCAACTCTACAAAGAACTGCTATTTTTAGGGAGGATGTGAGAGAGGACAGGTTTACATGCTGTGCATGGGGACAAGTTGTTAAAAGTGTAAAACTTTATCTAAGCATCATCCCTTGTCCTCATTTGGTGGGAGGTGTCAGCCTGGTGATTTTCAAAAGGCCAGCAACCCATGTTAGTGTCACCTCCTTGTCCTTTCCTCTGCCCCAGAGACTCTTCCACCCCATTCACCATTCAAAGTGCTATTGAGGCTGGAGAGGGGGACACCACCAAAAAGGAGGAATTGCTCCCAGTCAGGGCATTATTTGATGATTTCCAGAAATTGTGTGGATTGTGGTTCTGCTTTGCCAGGGCAGGTTTCCCAGGCTGAGCCTGGCCAACTTTCTCTCTTTCATTGCTGCTGGTGTGTGTCTCCCTTAAAACATCATGTGTTTTCTGAGACCTTGTGCTATTCAGGGCACGGGATGTAATCAGACTTAAAAGAGAAAGAGATTTTCCAGTTTCCTGAAATTTGCCTGTTGAGACCCATACAGCAATTGTTAAAACTCTGCATTGTCAAGCTGGGCTATGAAACAGTTGTCACTGTGTTAAATGTGGCCAAGCAGAAGGAGCAACTGCAAGAGAAGTATAATAGTGTATTCTGAAAAAAGGTGAGACTCATTTAGCATAGTCATTTTTTATTCCATAATGAGGAGACACCCTGGGTTACAGAACTGTGAACTTTTTCTTTTGAAAATAGAGATGGTTCTTTTAGGGATGCCTGACGTGTTTGTATATAAAAAAGATAAAACTGGTTTTACCTGCCCCAACAGAGCTAGCTGCAAGTATGTGAAATAGGTGGTGCTTGCAATGTGACAGTAGATCTTTTTCTTGCCTTTTGTAAACACTAAAAATAAGGTTCTACTGGTTTTTCAGTGCTAACTATAAGTAAATTCCTGATTCTGATATATCTCAAAATCTTGCTGGTGTCAGCCATTTTTTCATGAGAAAAAACACATGTACAATCCAGGTGTAGTTCCTAAAAATCAGATTTTATAGCCTTATGTATCTAATGTTACCTTGTACACATGGATATTTTCAGCTGCAGTAAAAATTTCTGAAGAGAACTCTAGTCACCTCTTATTTTGAATCTCTGAAGTGAAAATAAGAACATAACATAAAATAATTAAAAATTCAACATTTTGAAGTTCCCAATTTGGGATTTGCATTAAATCCCTTAATAAAAGGACCCTTCCCATTTACTTCAGTGGTGTCTAGATATGAACTATAATATATGGCTCTTAAGGTATCTTTTCCTGTGTCAAAAAATTATAATAATGAGTATTAAGCTTCAATACATATTCAGGTGTGAGAGGATGTCACCATAAACATGGACATTATTCATAAAAACATTTAGACATGGATGTGTGCTGTGGGCTTCGGGTCCAGTAAAAAGAATGGAGGAACTTCTACACGAATAGCAAAATAATGTTGATAATTTTATATTTATAAAATGTTGCGCACTTTCCAGCTCAGGCTCACTGACCTCCTAAATAGTTGCCAACATTTAAAATGCTGTGTTAAACAATCAAATACCACCTTAGTGTCTCTTTAATTGTATAGCCAATCACAATCAATGTACTCACTAATAATAGTGTAATCACTATTAGAAAATCTAACACTTCCTCTTCAAAATGTTATCCTGATTATTAACATAATCAATATCACAGGTAGCTGAAACAACTGATTATAATAAAAGAACATTTACCTCTTGTCGAGCAGTGTGTGACTGTAGATTTGGTACAAACATTTGTCTCTTGAACTAAAGTGCTAGCTCTTTTGAGTTTTGTTGGGTTTTTTTAATTAGCTTATTTTCTAAAGGTCATAGCCCTCCACTTTTCTGCCTCCCCTTCCCCCCAGGCTGAAGGGTGGAGAGGAAAATTAAAGCTAGTATGGGGGTTTTTTTACCCCTTCTCGTTTTCCAGCTTCTGACCAACTCATTATTCATACTTCCTGGGATTGAAACATTAGATTCTGAGAGTGAATTTTTCAACCCTTAGGCTTTCCACAACAGGTGTGTTTTAACTGAAATCATGACGAGAAATCATCACTCTCTGTATGGCAATAGCTGGTAACTCCCCTTCTGAATTCTAGTGCCAGTGGGGGAAAGTCTATACAGACAAACAGGAAATTTGCTGTGTCCTAGAGAAGCTCAGAGATTTGTCTGGATAGCTCAGACTGAAGTCAATGGCAGCATTTTCCACTTGTGTCTAACCCAAGATGTGTTAAAACCTTAGTATTATTTCCTCCAAGCATTTAAGAATTATCAAGTAAGACTGTTTACACTCAGAGATTAAAATTAAAACATTATTTTCCTGTTGTTGGACTTGCACACTGGAGTCTCTGCTTCCTTCAGTGAGATGATATCTTATATTGCCATGTGAACAGAAGCATAAAATCCTTTCATGAGACTAAATAGCACATACCTGTAGGTAGCATTGTGTTTATTAGATTTTTCTCAGTTAATACATTTTCCTCTCTCTTTCTTGTTGCTTACTGTGGAGTGGAAAATGTGCTGATTCAATGCCCACTCACGTAATGGTTGTCACATTTCCTGATATTATAATTGGCAAAATAATTAAGTTATGCTTGCTACAGAATTACAGCAGGGGGAAAGTTGCCTTAAAATTTATCATTAGGATGCAGGATGCAGCTGACACTCAAGGTTCCTTTTTCAGAGGAACACCTACCTACCCCTGCACACCTACCTTTGCATACCTACCTCTGCAACACTCCAAAAAGTCCTCTCAACATGCATGGTACTTTTGAGGACTGAGGGGAAAATTAGGGACTGTATCGTGTGTTTGCTTTGGGACTCATGAAAGCCTAAGGAAGGTGACAGCCTTATGGTGCCAGGGAAGGGAGAGAGCCTGGTATCTCCCCACAGTACCTGCTATGGGCAGAGAATTTCACACCAGTGGGACAGACAACTTGCTCAATAATGGATTCAACACCCAGGCTAAGCATGGCACAGGAACAGCAGCAGAGAGGATCTCTCTGACCCCTTCCTGCCCATGATTTTCCAGTAGGTCACAGCTCCTGCCTCAGAGACTCCTCTAAGCAGAGAGGTCTTCATGAATTACCAAGTGTCAAGGGCACAGTTAGAGCTCAGTAAATAATAAATGGTCCTTGTAATATTTGGATCAATTGGGGAAGTCTGAACATTTTTTTACACCAGGGATGGAAATGGATTAGCACAAGGATTTAGAGGACTTGGAGTATATTATTTCTCTACAGCCCCTGTGAAATAAATGCAGTAGTCCCAAGAGTTGTGTGAATTCCCACATGATTTCAGTTCCAAATGTTAGGATGCTCCTACCTTTGATCTGTAAAAAAAGAACTAGAAAACTATCTGATGCCTTTGCTGCAGTCATTCTCACAAGATATCCTGTAGTTCCTTCTAGGACTTTTAGTGTTAATGGCTGAAGGACATAAAACACCTATTTAACCATGTTATACTTCTAATAGACCACTAGCTAAAGTTTGATTTTGCATGAAAGGAATTGCATTGGACACTCCTCACATTTTCCAAATTAGTTTCTTTGTCCTTATTAAATATTCATCCTGATTGTTCTCAGTAATATCAGAGGTAAAACTGGACACTATTTGGAAGTATCAAGAGGAAAAGAGACGGTCTCGGGTATTTATATGATATAAATTTGTGTAAATAACAGGATTTGAGTCTTCTTCTGTCAGCTTTGCTTTGTGCTTTCCAAGTTTCAACAGGGGAATGTAACTGAGTTAGGAGAACTAGAACACCTTGCTACTTAGAAAGGGAATCAAGAGAAGATACGAGCCACCAGGCATTAGCACCAGACTTTGGATAAGACTCATGAAAAAAATTATAATGATCAAAGAAGTTGCAGAATGAACCAGGCATTCCTCCAAATTTCTGCAGCATGATGGGTGAGGCACATTTTTTTCTGTATAAGCAGCAAAAGTTTTGCTTACCTACATTTCTGACTGGGTGAAAAAAAGACCTGGGTGGTGTGACATTCACGTCTGTGGCTGTAGCTGCCATATACTTTAGGTTAGATATTCTACTTAATAGTTCAGAGTCTGGTATTGCTGTGTTCTCTGAAAATAATTCAAGCCTTGTTGTATTGGGTGTAACAGCTGCAATAATAGAGTCCCTTCAATCAGCTCAATTGAAAATGATGACTGTGATTAAGTGAATGCAACAGAAGAGATGAAGCGACTTACCCAAGATAGTAACATCAGCTACAGACACCAGGTCTCCTGGCTTCCAGCCCCAGCACTACTCACCAGACACCAGGCAATAAATATCAGTCACGCAGGCAGAGGTAATGGCTGAGATAAATGACTGTCAGAAATAATTTTTTATGCCAAATTTGCATAGCGTTGAGAACAAACAATGGACAACAAAATGGGGTATCACAACTCCAGTCTCAGAGACTTCAAAGTTAGAAGAGTAAGTTAGATCATGGAGCCTGACTTGCAGAAGACAGACTTCCAGCTTTTCACGTAGGCAATCCAGAATGGAGTTTAAAGTTAGTTTTGATTCATTTTCAGTTTTCAGTTTTAAACTTTCACCTAGCCATCGCAAATTTGAGTTTTCCAATTGGATCAAAGCAGAATTTGAGTGATTTCTTAGAAAGGCATACAGATTTCCCCATCTCCCTGGTGATAAAATCAGTTCTTTTAAGGAGCGTGACTCATTTGCAAACGGAGCCCTTCCACAGTGATCTTAGCTGGCTTTGCACCCCCTGGTGAAGTTGCAAGTTAATACCTTGTTCTCTTTGTGCCTTGAAGAAAACTCCTGAGTGTACCATTATCAGTATTCTTCTGCCCAAAGGCAATAGATAAGGATTGGCTGTTTTCTGGGATTACTCACTGTCCAGACAGCAGAGGTATTTGGAACATTTTGCTTCTGCTGCTGGTCAGGCTGAGTTGCCAGAATCCAGTCAGTAAAGAAACAGAAATCAGATTTGTAGAGGGCAAACTCCACAACATCAAACCCTCAGGTATCCTGATGAAATAGTTAAATGGTGTTGTATCCACATCAGTGTTTGATGAGCGGGGAGATGAGTGGGTATTGGTTAAACCTTATATCTGGCTCCTTCTAAATGTTCATGCTTTGTGGATAAAATCTTGACCTCAATAAAGATGGAGCCTTGTTTGCCTAATGGTGAATAGTGTCCAGCCCTGCATATTAATCAGTGCAGAGATCACCCTCAAATGTCTCCATCCTCCTGCAAGACCCATCGCTGGAACATTACAGAGTTACAGGAGTGCTCCCATTAAGTGCATAGAGCAGGGATCCTCAGTGGCCAGCTCACACTTAGGAGTGGTCCAAGTTAGTGCCACACTGATAGGAACAGGCACGTGGCTGTGAAAAGCACTCCCAGAGCACCTACCCTGTTCCTCTGCTCAACTCGTGTCTCCAAAGCAGTTCACCTTCCATGTTTCAGCAAAATTCCACTTGCTTTTCCTCTTTGCATGAAAAACCCTGAGATGTTTCTCTTGGCAACTTCACTTGTTTATGACTTTTCAAGATGTCTATTTTTTCAGTGAAATACCAATAATAAGTAATCTCTATAGCAAAGGGAAAAAAAGGCATTCCCACTGCCTGAAAAGCCTGAAAAAGAGTAAAAAGAACTTAAGTGTTTTCTTAAATTGCATTTGTGGCAATGGATCCTTGTGCATATTATCATGAGTAACATAATGCAAATTGCCAAGGCTGACAAAGCTGCTGTAGAGCCAGAAGCTTTGTGCTTTCAATCCTCAAGTGGAATGGAGATTGATCTGAGCTCCCAGCTTAGCAGTTAAACAGATTTTGCCAATCATTTTTTCCCTTATCAAATCAAAATAAGAATGACACATTCCTTTATAATAATGTAGAAATGTAAATATATATACATTTTAAGTATAACCAAATTAATTACTCTAAATGGAAGCATAATACCAAGTAAATACATAAGGGAACAAAAGCATTAATTGATTTGGCTTCTTATTATAGTGAAATTGTTTGCGAGGATTAACAGCTCCTTTCTGAAACACTGAACACAGACACGATGTTTACATTTCCATATATTTTTAATGATCACATAGTTTATCATTTGAATAAAACAGCACCATATGCTTTATCTGTATTAATTTCTGCAGACATTGAACACTAAATATGGAATAAGTTATCATGTAAAGATCATTAATGTTGGCAAGCCCCTCTAATATGCCATGTCATTTTAGTTTTAATATGCCAGGACTTTGCTAAAATGAAATGCCTCTTTTTAGTTACTACAAAGTAAAACTGTTTAATACAAACTCATGCGGGAAAAAAAAAAAAAAAGCATAGACTAAACACGAATGTCTTAATTTTGTTTAAAAAGAGGAAGAACTTTTATACTTTCTAATACAAATAGAATCATTTTCATGGCTTGGATTTGCTGCAGGATTTTTTTTTTTCAAGTACAAGTGGAAAATTATGTTATTTAGATCTGCTTTCAGAGCAAGGAAGAGAAATATGCACTAATAAATGCAGCATAGACTGGCTGTACTTTGATAGCTAGGATGGGCTCTGTAGTTTCACTGAAGCATCTGAAGGAGTAAAACTGCTGGAAAGGCACTGAAAATCCAGTTTCTTTAGTAGCAGTCTATAAATGGGATTATTTTTCTAGACTGAGTCTAATGGTAGATAGTGCCTTTTATTTTAGAGTTAGCCAACACAGCCTAGATGCAATTTCCAACAGATGATCAGGAGTCCTGCATGTCTACAGGACTCTAGGGGCAGACTTTGGTGAAAAACTATCTGGCACTCTTCTGCTAATGAAAGACTTTGTTCTTGTCAGTCTCCTGGCTTTTGTGGTTCGGCCCTTGGATTGCTGGTTAGTGAGAACATTTTGTGGGATGGGTCAGGAAGTCTGGGGCTCTGTTCACTTTCTTCTGAAATCTCCCTGAAAGCAGGCCTTGACACCAAATATGTCTTTCAAAGTAATGACACTTAAACCAAAAGCTTGATCTCTAATGGAATCCTATCTAAATCCTATAATGGAACTAATTTACCAGATTGGTTTGGAGACGTATTAAAGCAATATAGGAACCATGGTCTGCATCACTGATAATGGTATCCATGCACTTGCTATCCATGCACTTGCTAGTCCATTAGCAGAGTGATTAATCTGAGGGCCAGTCCACACTCCCAAGCATGCAAACATCCAGACAAAATAGATCACAGATGCAACTAAGCAGCTGTTCCCTTCCTGCCATACCTGCTGCTGGTGTATGATGGAGCAAATAGCCATTCAGGTTCTTGCTTTTAACAAGATCGTATGTGCCTCTTTGAAAAGTATCTTTTGAGATGGATGTGTTTTCCTGGTAGATACTACATGTAGCTGCATTCCCCAGGCTTGCATTTCAATTAAGGACAAATCTCAAACAAACCATGTGGCTGCAACCTACTGAACTTAACCTGGAATTAGCCAGCATTAGAAAGGCATGCTCTGATAACTTCAGCAGGCAGAGGAGGTTATTTAAGGGAATGCCTTCTCCATCTCACATAATCACTGAGATTATGCCTTGCTATCTTTTCGTTGTACTCTCCACCCAGAACTCAACTGCAGCTGCAGAAACACCAGCTGTGTTGGCAGGGGCAGGCACAGCTTAAGGCTCAGGGCTGCTGTGAGGAGGGGGGTGCAGTACGCTCCCCTGCAGCCTAGGAGGAGGGTGCTGAGATAGGGAGCAGGGTCAAGGGTTGCATCACCAATTTCCTGCTGAACTAGCATGCAGGTTTTAAGGTCAGTGTCCAGTTCAGCTGTGGTTCAGGAATACGGAGCCTGAAGGAGGCTGGTTTCTTTCAGTACCTGGTTTATAAGCAATTGTGTCAGTGTGATATGAATTTGTGTGTAATACAATAAACAGGTTCAGTCCATTCAAAGTGAAGGTCTTTTAAATGTACAGTCAGAAATAAGAACAGTTCATCAGCCTGAGTGTATCTTAAGACTCTACTTCAAATACATATAAATAGCAATGCTCCAATAATCCCTAAAGTGCCTCTTGAGTATCACCATCCCTGTGGCCAGGTAGAGATAAGTGGATTAGTTCTGGATATGAGCATCTGAACTTATATTTCACTGCTCAAATTCATACCTGCTGAATTTGAATCTAGGATCATGTTGTAGGGCTCAACTATCTAAATTTGCTATGGTTTAAGATGTGGTCCAAGATATTTTAGTTGAATAAAAAAACCAAAATGGTCTTTGGGGGGAAAAATATGTTATTTATATTTGATAGAGTGGGGCAACCTCCTCTTATATCTGGTAATATTTTTGCTGTTCATAGCTATTTGTTTTCAACTATCAAGAAACACTGCCTCATTTGGTGTGGTCAGAGTGCTGACTCTCACATTAATTGGTTTTGTTCTGCCTGTCTCTATTCATCTGCATGCCCTCAGTAATTCTGACATTGGTTTCAACAGTTTAGGCAGGTTTTCTATCTGCTTCTCATGGAAGAAAAAGACGTGAAAACTACCTTCACCATTAGTGTTCCACAGCAGTATTAAATGCAGATATGAGTCTGACTCAATGTTCTGCATTGCTGTTCTGCATTGCTTGATATTTGTTTTCTACAAAACACTTGGGTGGCTGATAATGAGTGTTTCCTCATTTAATCTTTGTTTTTACTGCTAAAAATTAATATCTAATAAATGTAGCCCATTGACAACTGTTGCTATGTCAGGAATATGATATCTAGATAAAACAGATATGCTTAATCTCTATTTTTTGTGTCAGGTTCTTTTCTTAATGCCTTCTCTTAACAACAAGAGGTAAATGCTACCACCAAAACAAGTACGTCTCTGCCTAGTTTGGTCCAAAAGGGTTTTGCTTTGCTACCAGACAGAACCTTTTCACTCGTTTTAGTTTATATCCTAACCTTACTCCCCTTCCTGAATACTGGGCATAGGTTTAGCTGTTGATTTTCTCTACAGTTGTCTGCAAATTATCTTCTGCTTATTGTGGAGTCTGCCTTTCTGCCTTTGATTTTGCCTATTTTTCCCTGCTTGCTTCTTGCCTCTGGTATGAAATCCTCTGTAACATCATTCACTGGCCTCAAGCTGGATTACACTGCCCTTCTGAACAGGAAAAGCCTGAAAGCTGTTCCAAATTCTAAACCACAACTTCGTGTGTTTTGAGTCATCTTGTCATTTAGGCCATGTCAGCTACAAAAATAGCCAGTGACCAGATTTGAGGAGAACAAAATCTGTCATCTCCTGACCGAGCTCTTTGAATGGAGGTGTCAGCTCTGCAGCCCAGTGTGGAGCAGTCCTGGGACAGCAGCTGCTGGGACCAGGTGCCATCAAGGTCCAGATGGCCCTGTGACCTGAGCTTGACCTTGCCTGCTGGTCGGTATCAGCACATGTCAGATGTGTTCTAGGAGAAGCTTTGGGCAGGATTCCTCCCCTTCAGCAGTACCTCTGCCCTCTCCAAGACCCATGGCATGACACAAGAGGATGGTTTGGGGCACCTGCATCCCACACCCAGTGAGCAGTGCCCAGTGAAGGTGCAGGTCATGCTGACAACCCTGTGTTCCACCTCAAGACAGTTTTCAGCTCTTCTGTTTCTCTTCTGGCACCTGCTTTCAACCACACCTTGTTCACTTTCAGGCAAAGTGCTTCAAATTCTTGCATTAAGGTTTCATTGTCAGTTACACCTGCCTTAATTGGAAACTGTTTAAAACAGTAACTTCTCCAGAACCTGCTATTGTCATAAATCAAGGTACCTCCTGACAGTCCTCCTTTTGGCAGGTCTCTTAAGTCAGCAGGTACTTGCACATTTCCATGCTGTTTCAGCTCTGGACAAGGTTTTGAAGGCTATGCACTCTTTGAAATTGCTTGGAGCAGCAGCTGCAGTGTATGGCACACAAACCTGAAGGGCCTGTGGTTGAGGCAGTTCAGATGGCTGGCAAGCTGAGGCACCACCCCAGAGTGAGCTAGCCCACAAGGAGGAGTTCTGGAGCCTGTGAGGCTATTAGCAGTTCCTGGTTTCTGTCTGAGAACAGGCTCAGTGCTTTGCATCTTCCTGTAGTTTCTTTCCTGAAATCCCAGCTTTGGTGTCAGATAGCTGTTGTGTGCATACCATGCAGTGGGAGTCCTCATGCAAAGCTCCAGGTGGTTCTTCTTGGCTTTGGATGGATTTCCACAAAAATAAAGCTGAGAGAGAGATGCCCTCATTCAGGATTTAGAAAAGTCAATAAAAGAGGTTTCTTTCAGAAAAAAATGATTTTTGTTATAAGATTTCCCAAAGAGATGGAAACAAAGTCTTCATTGCAGCTCTACAGAAGTTGAAAACAATGGGTTTCACCATCTGCCCAATGTTCCTTTCTGGAAGGAAAGATCCACAGTCTCTGTCACACAAAGAGACTCCATGTGGTGCTGCAGGCAGTAACTGTAAATGGCCAGCTGACCTAGTCCAAGGCTGCTTCTCATTAGCCCCAGAAAAGTTAAATTAAGAGCCCAGGGAAGACATGCCATGTGAAACATGGGAGAAGATAAAGGGTTGATGGGGCAAGAGAATTAAGGAGCAGAAGGTCTGTGTTCATCTGGTGATCTCCAGCCGTTTACTTTCCCTGGTGATGGCCAGACCCTCAGTTTTAGTGAGATATGTTCTGTGCACGACCTAGGAACAATGAAAGAGAGAAAGGAGCAGTCTCTTCAAGGTGCCTTGTCTCTCCATTTCAAAGGAAGTAAAAAGTGGAAGGGGGATGGTTTATATGGTTATTCTGGATTTTCCATTGTGTTCTGATGACATGGCCTTGCACATGCCAGAGTCTGACCAAATGAGAAAAAAAGTTTCTCACTTCTATCAGAATATCCTAAGCATCTGTCTGAGCTGTGGGGTTGAGAGCCATTCATCAGAATCACAGAACTGATAGTTTTGTAAGGGACCTCTGCAGCTCATTGAGTCCAAGTCCCCTGCTAAGGCAAGGTCACCTATAGCAGGTGACACAGGAATGAATTCAGGTGAGTTTTGAATGTCTCCAGAGAGGGAGACTCCATGAGCATTCTGCCACCCTCAACGTAAGGAAGTTCCTCCTCACACTGAGGTGAAACTTTCTGGTTTTTAGTTCATGGCCATTGCTCCTTGTCCTGTCACTGGGCACCACTGAAATTAGTCTGGCACCATCTTTATAAAGGGCCACTCCCTTTCAGCTTGTCACCACTCACTTCTTTTTTCGTCTAAAAAGAAATCTTGATATCTTTCCACTTCTGAGCCTTTGCCAATATCAGGATTTCTAGAGAGAAGGTCAAAAATACTAATTGAAATTAATTCTATTGTATGTATTTAGCCATCAAAACAAATAGAGTTACTTCAGATTTCTGGGAAATAGATATTCTGATTTATTTTAGCTGTCTGGGCAATGATTTTACTGTCTGATCACAAATGAACAATTCTCAGCTTGAGATACTGATGGGAATTTCTCATTACAGTCACAGGGCAGGGAGGGAATTTACATTCTTAAACATGGTGGCATTAACCAAGCCCAAACCTTGCCTGTATTGGTATTAGAGCAACAGGGTTGACAGCTGCCTGTAAAGATCCCCTTCCCCAGCAGCCTCCAGTGCTGTCTGGAGCACTGCAAGCCCAACCCTGCCATGCTGTGCTGGGAAGCTGTCTCTTGTGAAAGAGGAACACCTGGCAGGAGCTGTGCAGGCACATGCAAACTGGCAGCCAACATGTGAGAACTTGTTAAACTGCTTTGAGGTTAATTTTTTTTCCCCTTCCTCTCAAGAAAAACAAGTTTTACTTTTTTTTTAAAGTCTGACAGGTAGTAGCAACAAATCATTTTTATTCAAACAAGAGTCACAGATGTAATTACAGCTGTGAGCCATGATTTTTCTGTGCAGCACTGGTTACTGTAAATAATGCAGCATCATGTGTAAGCCTTATGTTTAGTTGCTGACACTTAGATCTGCGAACTGTGAACACTATGAACATGGTGCCATTGCACACAGCAGAGTGCTAAGAGTACCAGTATTTCTGAATTTTTATGTGCTGAAGTGTAAGTATTTTCCCCCCATAGATTTAAAGTGGATTTCTCTGTGCTTTGGCTTCTGGAGGCCCAAAGATTGCTTTTATGCTTGAATAGGAGGGTTTTGGTAATCAAGAGTTTTCCAAGGCTGAGCTTATTTGCATTTCCACTTTTTATGTCAAGTATGGTAACTAAGCCAGAGCAGTTTGT
Organism: Hylia prasina; assembly: GCA_013397195.1. Lineage (NCBI taxonomy): Eukaryota > Metazoa > Chordata > Aves > Passeriformes > Sylviidae > Hylia > Hylia prasina. The sequence continues at coordinate 121,994 of VYXD01010605.1, read as the reverse complement.
TATTGCTGAGACAGCCAAATAAATGGCCATCATGCTGATGATCAGATAATACCCTGTGGAGGATCATCACATATATGGATATTACTATGTGTACTGCACATAGTTGCCCTTGGGAAATCTGGTTACTTAGTTGAAATCCAGTATTGGAGAGCTCTTGTATTGTTGTACAATGGGTATTAGCACTGATGTGGTAAATTCAGCCATATACTCTGTCCATATGCTCTGTCTGTAGTTTACAGCAGTTTACAGTACCTGTAGGATTCAGTAATTTACTTTTTCATGTCTTATAACTTTTTTGATAACTTACTTTGGTAATGAGATGAATTTTTTAAAAAAAATTTGCAATCTCAGTGCCAGACAGAATTTCCTCCTCTCTTTTGGAAAACCAGAACAACTGAGGAGTTAGATTTTTACCATTTGGCAGGAGACCAAAGAGCCCAGCCACCACAGTTAGAAAGGGCTGTAGTCAGTTTTGTCAAAGGGTGATCCTGAGGAAGATGTCTGATGGTCCAAGGCTCTAAGTCTCTGTTTCTGTCAATACTAGGAAGCGTTTCAGGATCAAATTTCTGATATTGAGATTTTTTATTTACCAAATAGGAAGTAGCTGTAAAGGGTGGCCTGAACTCTCCAGAAAGAATGTTTCTATCAAGAATACAAGGTTCTATGCAAAGTACAGGGCAGTGACATGTTGAGGTTCTGTGCCTGAGGACAGCACGGCACTGGTATTGAAATCATGCATTTCTAAAAACAAAACAAGAGAATGTGTGCCTGACAGCTGTGCACTCCTGGTCCTTCCCCTTGCAGCCTCACAAGAAAGCATCTGCTGATCAGGAAGGTGGCCCTGTGTTGATGTACCCTCCAACCTTATTACTGTCACCAAGCCTTTACTTTCCAGGAAGACTCACCTGCATGCCTTTCTTTCTCAGAAGCTTTGCTATTTCTTTCTAAATCAGATCTCTCTGCCCCTGCCCATTTCCCATTGCCTACATCCTCCTCTTTGGCAGTTCCAGTTTTTGATGCCTTAAGCTTGCAGCTCACATCAGAGGCCCTTCCCACTCAGAGGGGACTGATGTCACCGCAGTCCCAGCCCTGCTGTGACCTCCCACTCCTGCAGGGCTTAAAGTGCAGAGAAGGGGAAGTGACTGAGAGAGACAAAATCCAGAGATCACTGCTTTGTCTCTCAAAAAAAGCCCCACCTCTAGGTACAATTCAGTAAATGAAGAGCAACCTTACAGTTGTGGATCCAGGTTAGGAGGCAGAGTATGCAAACAAAAAGTATCTCAACTTAATGCTTTCCAGCAGTGACCAGATGCTCATTCTATAGCAGAATTCTATGAAGTTTCTGATCTGTAAGGAATAAAACCCAGCAAAAACATGAACCAAGCTTATTGTGCCCCTGAAACTGAAGTCTTGTTCGAAGATGCTTTTTCTTAATATATTATTTTGAAAAAAAAAAAAATCATAGTTCAAATCACAAAGGTTCTAATGTAGCTCTATGTCTCAAATCGTAACTTCTTTGCATTGGAGAGATACTGTTCACTGCAGTTGTCTAGATGTAATGAAATATCAGTGAAAATAGGCAGAGTTTGGAATCTGTCCCTCCCCTTATAAAATCAGGCAAACCATCCCCAAAAAATGCAAAAGTTAAAACTAAATTCTTGCTGTTATTTCCAGCAATAACAACATTAAAAACAATCCCAAATGCCTTCAGAGGGTCAGTTCAGATAAGCAACCAAAAGTTCACTTGATACAATCTGAAAGGTTTATCTAAACCTCTTGTATCTGTATAATTGAGTTTGAAATCTTGCAAGCACAGCCTTGTTCCATATAACATATACTGTATCTCCGACATGCCTGTAGTAGTTTCCAAATGTTAATCTCCAATGACCCAGAATGAGTCAACAACATTCACAGTCATATGTAACACGGGCTCTGTTGAAATATGACATTCCTGCTGCCTTTATAAATGGCACTGCCACAGCACAAACCTGGAATGAGGATTCAAGGTGCAATAACCTTTTATGCTTCTTGGCTTAGACAGTATCTTCTGATGTCCTGCACAGCGCATAACACCAGGTTTCAAGTGACTAGTTTTAATCAACTGATCAATGGGATAATCAAAGTTTGGCCTCAGTTCAAATACCAGAGTATCAAATGTTATATTCAGCTTGAAACTCCAAATTCATATCAACCTCACCTGTTGTTTTTTAAAGTTTATTTTCCCAAGTTTCCTTCAGAAACACATGGTAGTGTTTTTGTCTCAAAGCACTTGGAACTAATTCGTTCTTTCTAGCCCACAAATCAATAAAATTAATCATAAACTCATCTTTCAAGGACACAGGTTTTTTCTTGATAACAGGTCTCTATTGATGCACAAGTGCTAAACCAAGGTAGTACTCATAGATGCACAGAAGGCTTGGGTCGAAAGTGACCTTGAAAATCATGGAGTTCCTACTCATCTGCTGCGGCCAGGGATATCTTCCACTAGACTAAGTTGCCCAGAGACCCATCCAAAGTGGCCCAGGGATGGGGCATCCACAGGTTCTCTGGGCAGCATGTTCCAGTGTCTCACCACCGTCACAGTAAATGATTTCTTCCTGATTTCAAATCTAAACTTACTCTCTTTCAATTTGAATCCATTACCCCTGGACATATCAGACTTCCCAAAAGTCTCTCCCCATCTTTCTTGCAGAAACTCGCTTCACATGCTAGGAGGCCTAAAGGTCATCCTGAAACTTTCTCTTCTGCAGGCTGAACAGTCACAATTCTCTCAGCCTTTCTTCATAGGAGAGGTTCTCCATGCCTCTAATCATCACCATGGCCCTCCACTGGACTCGCTCCAAGAGGTTAATGTCCTTCCTTTGCTGGGGATCTCAGAGCTGGATTCAGCCCTGCAGGTGGAGTTTCACAATTAAGTGGCCTTCCTTCTCTGTGCTCATAGACATCATGAACTCTCCCATGCACTGAAAGTGGATAGTTTGGAACCAGGATATTTCTCAAATGGGCAGAGCAACCTGCCAGTACCCTGCTACCTCCCTGCCAGTGGAGGTTTCTGCCCCTGATTAGACAGCATCATGTTGCCTGTGCTTCCAAGAGAGCTCCAGGAGACTGTTGTTTGCCTACATAAGTGGCACCTGAAAAGGATTTCCATAGGTCACTCAGCAGAGCCGGGGGTTGCTAATGTAAGGGGAGGAGAGAGGGAAAGCAGCCTTCAGACTGTAGAGCCTCTGCCTTGCCTGGCTTTATCAGGCAAGCCTGCTAAATACCTGGAAATGGCAGTTCTTCTAACCTTCAGTTAGTTATGTACGATCTCTTTTTGTCCCTGCATCCCCAGTACCCTTGGGCCAAGCCCTGTGTGTCTGTCAGTGGTGTACTGCCTCTCCTATCATCTGCAAGGTGAGACAGGCATTTCAAGCACAAGCTGTGTGCTTGACTCCTGTGAGACACTCCAGTTTTAAAACTCCTTTTGGCAGCTTCAACAACATCCTCCTAAACTGTTTATTAGGTGCTGAAAGATGGTGGCATTTGTGAAGCTGCTTTTAAAATGTTTACTCACAGCAGTATAGGCGCCTCTGCTTGTTATTATCATCCAGCCCTCAAAATGGAAAATGTCAGTAGCATCTGCTTGATGGACTTATCTGCCTGATTCTGTGCCTAAAGTAACAAGCAGCATATTTAAATGGAATTTAAGTGGTGCATAAGTAGAACACATGAAGTCCATTAATATTTGCAGGAATCTTGTTCAGTTACCTAGAGAATTAAAGTCCTTCTCATGTGGGGGGAAAGAGTAACTTACTGTGAGTACCTCCACCCCCACCAAGTCCTTTGGAAGGAAGAAGGAGTATGTGCCAGTGTATTTGGGCAGCTTGGAGTAGGGACAGTGTATTTGCTCCATGCTGGGTTGCCCTTTGGCAAACAGCCTGGAAGAAGCAGTGCGTGGCAGAGCTGTGGCATGGTGAGGCCCCTACTTGTTACGAGGTGTGATTGCCTGATGCTGTTAGATGACATCTTCCTCCTTTTCAAAACAGTCTGCCAGAAGGACTGAAGGACTGGTACTGGCTGCACCCTGCTCTGCCACCTTCTTTCCACCAGGTGCAGCCCAGGACTCCCATCCTCCCTCCCTTGTTCTGCAGCCAGGGTCAAAACACATTCCTCAGTTATATGTTCAACCTTACTACCTTAGAAGTAGGGTGGGAGGAGGATGCCACAAATTTATTCCACCCTTCCCTATAATAAAAGCTAGAAAAGGCATAGAAGAACACTGAGCTAATTTCTACTGTTTAGGATGTAAACTCAGATAGAAGGTATGTCAGTTGATATGAAGCACACCTCCTGACACTGGGTTTCCTCTTAACAAGGCTGACTAAGAGGAACTGACAGCATGTTAGAAGTATGCTCATCCTTTAAATTAACTGAGAAGATTTTACAGGAAGAAAGGAGTTGAATAAATAACCTGGCAAAAGTAGTAATTTTTTGTTTGTTTGTTTCTACCAAGTATAAGTCATATGTTCTCCTCTTGATGATATTTTTTAAAAAAATTCAGCTGAAAAAGCTGACATTTGCAGGGATTTTTCTTTTTGCCAAGGGATTGAATACATAAGATATTGCCTACATTGGATCTATGAGTACTATTGACTAGCCAGAAAAAAATTTTGTTGTATGAGGGTAAGAATTGCTTCACAAAATGCTGTTTCATAAATCCAGTTAGCAGTCAGCTAAGTTACGCTCAGGTGGCACGAAGATTCATATTGGGGTTTGCTAGCTGAAGCTAGTTAGGAAAGCTTGGATATTTTTTAAAGGACATGTAAAGGAAGTAGAAGATTACTCCGTTGCTTAAAAGCCTAATTGATTTTACAAGACTGAATACCTTTTTTCCGGTTTAAAGATAAGTGTAATGTGTGGAAAGTCACAAAGGGAATGGAGTGAAAAGAAGCCATTTTTACAGGATGGGGTCTTTTATTTCCTCCGCTGAAAAGAGAGCTGAGGAATACTATTTACAATATTATAATTGGTATCCCTGTTTTATTTTAAAGACCTTTAAAGGATGAAAGCTGATCTCCTAGAGAAAGGTATTGCAATTGCCAAAGAAGACACATGTGTTTTAGCTTTGCAGGGAAGAATTTGTCTTTGTATTTTTGTTAAAGGCATTAAATATTCTACGTGTATGCTGGCCACAGCATTAGATTTAAGGCAATAATTTTCAGTCTTGATCACACCATCTAGTGCATAGTTCCCAGTCCATGCAAAGCAAAGGTGAGATCATCAGAGAATCGGCACAAGCCCAAGGGCTTTATATTTCTCCAGAGGGCTGCATCAGCAAGGGGAAAGGGAGGCACAGTATACAGCAGTTTTCCATCTGGGAGCATGGTGGTGGTGACTGCAGTACACAGTAAAGGAAAGTAAAGTCTGTAACCAATTTTTCATCCAGAGAAAAAACTGCACCATGGCCCCCTATTTGCAATCATCTGCTCTAACTGATAAGTGGCTGTGGTGGCCTGAAGGGGACAAAGGCCCTTTGTGAGAGCCCTTCCTGGAGCCAGCTGGTGCCCCTAGAGAGCAGCAGCAAGTGGGAGCTGTGCCTGGGGCAGAGGGAAGCAGTGGGTTTGGCAGCTTCCCAGGATGGCCGTGATGCTGAACACAAGCAGCAGTTCTGCTTTGCAACCTGTCCCTGGCCAAATTTTGCATGGACAGGGCCACTGCACACTGGTTTTGGTGCTTTTCCCATGTGCACTGAGTATCCAAGGCAGCAGCTGCCTTTCTTGCAGGGCTCACTCTGCTCCTGAGCAGCTCTGGTCAAGGGGGCCACTGCTGCACACTGTGAGGTGCTCCTGTACTCTCCCAGGGTTATGTGTTGGGTTTCTTTTTCTTTCCCTCTATAACCTTAAATGCTCCAGAAGGGTGGAGCACCTCTCCTGCCAGGACAAGCTGACAGAGTTGGATTTGTTCTGCCTGGAGAAGAGAAGACTCTGGGGACACCTTTAGAAGATTTCCAGTACCTGAAGGGACCTACAGGAGAGCTGGAGAGGAACTTTTTACAAGGTCATAAAATGATAGAACAAAGGGGAATGGTTTTAAACTAAAAGACGAGATTTACCTAAGATGTTAGGAGGAAATTCTTTGCTGTGAGGGTGGTGAGGCTCTGGAAGAGGCTGCAGTGCAGAGAAGCTGTGAATGCCCCAACCCTGGAAGTGTTCAGGGCCAGCATGGATGGGGCTTTGATGAGCCTGGTCAGGTGGAAGATGTCCCTGGCCATGTCAGGGGGTTGGTAGTAGGTGACCGCTAAGATCCTTTTCAACCCAAGAGATTCCATGATTCTATTAAACACAAGTTATTGCTCAGGCTCTGTCCTACATATAAAATTACAGTAAAGCTGCAAAGAAAAGACAGGGAGTAGAGTAAAGGAGTAAGAATATTACAAAATATGGACCTCAAAACTGCCTGGGAAGTCCTTTAGTTAACACATTTGATGCTTTCTGTTATGTCATGATTAAGAACTGGAAGTTTTGATGGAGTACCTTATAAATTAGATAACAATTTCATGTGTGATGGAGAGAAATTTAGATCTAAAAATAAGTGACTGACTGAGTAGCTGGGAACTCTTGAGTTATGGGCTGAAAGGACCTCTGAAATGTAATATATAATTAAGTCTTCTTTCTCTGACATGTTCCAGTCCTTTTCCCATAGACATTTGTATGTTTAAATGATAAATTGTAAAGTATGCTTCATTCTGTAACTCAGAATTTTCTTCTCATTCAGCAAAAGAACTAAAACTATTGATTAAAAATGCTGATTAGCCTACTGCTATGATAAGGATCTTAGGTTCCCTAACGTGGGGAAGGGGACCACTTTCTGATTTATATCTACAAACAAAAATGAAAACTTCTGTTTCAAATTGTAGCTTGAATTATCTGTCATAATGTTTCCATTTTTTCTCTTGCCTTTGAGATCTGAACTCTTTATGAAATATAAAAAGGAACTTGGTGTAGCTGCATCATATAAAGCTCTCATATCATCTTATGAAAAAGAATCAAATTATGACTGACTAAAGAGACTTTAACTTATAAAATAGAACTGTGTGGGGAGAAAATAAGCATGGTACTTAGATATTAACTTCCACCATTATTTCGTTCAGTACATTATTCTTCTTGTTGTTTTATCCACTGATTACAGATGTCAAACATTTTAAAGCAAATACAGAAATTTTAAAGACAAACCTGTCAAGCTCAACAGTTGGAGGTCTGGAATTTGGTTCCAAAAATACTGATATTTGTTTAAAATTCCTGCAATTTAGAGGTTTTTTTACACCAACACCCCCACTGTACCATAAGAAAAATCTTTAGTTTCAGATATTTAAAATGATACACAAAGTCTGTGACATTTCAGCTGGTAATTGCCCTTTGAGGTAAACTGAGTTGATCAAATTTGTGAGGGAACCATAAGATTCTAAAGATGATATTTTTATGAAGGTCCAGTCACAGCTCTGATTCACTCTTGTTCCCAAAGAAAATTTTGTTAAAGTCTGGTTTTGTCATCTGATGACAAATCAAATAATACAGCAACAAATATTTTCAGAACATAAGTAAGGTGGAACAGGCCAGTCCCAGCTACTGACAAAAGACCTGGACTAACAGAAATAGGCACACCATCAGTAATGCAAAGCCTTACATTCCCAGGATAGACAAACTTATTTGCCTCATGGCATTAGAATCCTGACCTGAAAAAATATTCCCTGGGATTTAGCATTGCATAACTAAGAAAATCATTAAGGCTTTTGAGGGGTGCACTGGTGTAGGCAGAAATAACAGAAGTAAAATCTGTGGAGCTACCTGAACAGAAAATTAGTATGAGAACTGGAGCAGAGGATCCTGAGGGTACGTCTGTACCACTGAGCAGAAGTGTACCGGGAGGGAGTGCCTGCACTCTTGTTGTTCCCACTGCTTTGTGAGCCAGCTCATCCCCTGGCTCCCCTTTGAACTATTCCAAATATTTGTTTCCAAGACAAATCTACCACAGAAAGGGCAGTTTTCTGCCCCTGGGGCCCAAGACCGGTTCTTGGCTGGCTTTTATTTGGTCGTATCAACATAACCTGATTGACCAGTGCATTCAATTATGTGCTCTTATTTAACCCTTGCCAAGGAAGCACTCAAATTCCTACCTACATTTAGGCAGAGGGTTCAGCCCTCGTGAAGCTTTTTGCATGCAAGGTAAAAATGCATTCAAGTAACCTGGAGTCAAGAGATGTATATTTTAATGCATATATATATATATATTACATATGTAATATATGTTTGAAGTGCTACTCAAGTTGTGATATTGTTTTAATGAAGGCAGAAGCCAGAGGTCTAAAACATTTAAAGAAAAGCAGATGTTACTTTGCTAAATCAAGGTCATTGTTTACACTTCCCTCCGAAGTATTTAACATTAACTGATATAAAAAGACAGATACTATGATATATGGATCCCTGGTTTGTTTGGGTAGAAAATTCCTTGGCTGCTAAGGAAATGGTCCTGCTTCCTTGGAGACTTAAGGATCATAGTGTTTAATAAAAGTTCACTGGTTGGACTGTGGTGAGCTGAGCACACAGGTTAGTTGCTAGAGACTGCTGCACCTTTCCAACACAGTAGTGCTGCACGCAGCATTTCCTGAAGCTGCTTCCTTTTTAACTTTCTGGAGACATGGGAGTGAGTCCTAAGGAAGGTCACATGCAAGACAAGGCTGGCAGCTCCTGCTATGTGAAGTCACGAGAGGCTATGGACAAGAGACAAAACTCACAAATTCAAAATGAATATTTAAATTAATCTCAACTCAACTCATAAACATAAAAAGGTTTATGGTCTGGTTTCCAATGACAGTGGGTTTTGGAACCACTTTGATTTTTCTTTTTTTTTTTTTTTTTAAGCTTAAGAAAGGTGCTATATGTATGCAGGTATTTACAATACTTTGTTAAGTCTTGAAAAAGTTGTAAGCCTGCTATATAGTGATTGTATCTGAGAATCTAAAGAGGACGTCCATGTTTTAAAAATCCTGAACTGTATCAAAAGGTGATGTGTATATAAATCATAACTAACATGGGTTTGAGCAGTGGAGTAATGTAAATTATAATGGAGTCAGAATAGAGTATTCTCCCTTTTCCCTCTAACCAGGTTATTTTTACTTCTTTGGAGGGTTGTGTTTATTTTTCTTTTTTTTTTTCCCAAACTCCAAAAATATTATCAACTGACATATAATTTGGCAATACTAAAAGTTTTAGTTTTGATACCCTTGCAGATTTTGTGAAAAGACAGAAACCTTCTAAAATTTTGAGGGACATTTTGGTAGATACATGTACTTAAAAAATATGTACGTTTATGCTTCAGATGGAACATTATTAAAAATCTACCCCTAACAGTGAAAGTAGGAATATTTTGGATTCAAGGAAATGGTACTCAATTCATTGTTTGTCCGCTTGGATGGATCAAAGCTGAAAGACAGCAAGATAAGAGATGCCCAGCCAGCACACAATCCTGCAGCAGCAGCAGGGCATCAGGAGGCATTCCAACAGCAGGCAGCTGCTGGAAGAATCACATGAAATTCAGAGGGAGAGAGGGTGGCAGACTCTGTCTTAACACCCCAGCCCCTCTTCCCAGTGCAACACTAGACACAGAGGTGGTATGTGACTACACTCCTAACACCTCACAGTTAAAAGAGAAGTCTAGAAACTTCCTTGTTCACTTTTACAGTGGCCCTTGACAGGAACTATGTCCTAGGTTGTCAGATTTGTTTGAGTTAGGGATGATTGTGCTAATTTAAATCCCTGAGGGGAATTTCTCCCCTGGCACAAGGATGTGTTACAGAGGGGCTGCAGGAAAAAAAAATCATACAAACAAACTCCTAATGTGATTGTCCTCTCCTTTGTATGGTGGTAAATCAGGAGATCTAGTGATGTCTTTCCATGCCCTGAACGTTGGACTTGGGGGTCTCTCCTCACATGCCGATGGGCAGCATCACTGGGTAAACTACATGAGAATAAAGTCTCTATGAGCATATCATAGGATCACAGAATGCTCTGGGTTGGAAGGGACCTTCAGGATCATCTGGCAGGGATGCCACCCACTAGACCAGGTTGCTCAGAGCCCCCTCCAGCCTGGCCTTGAACACTTACAGGAATGGGACATCCACAGCTCCTCTGGGCAATCTGTGCCATTCCCTCAGCCCACATATAGGGCATATGGACAACGTGTTGCCATGTAAAGCCAGCCAAACATCTCCTCAATGCCACTACAGCCTTGAGAAGGGGGAAGGGAGGAAAGCCCCCTTTCCATCCAAAGTGTACATGTGGCGAGGCATTACTTTGTATCTTATGTTTCCTACATGGGGGCTTTTTGTCCCCAGTTGTGATTGCTGTCTGGGTTCTGCTTCTCCCCTGGGATCTGTTGGTTGGTGTGGGGTGGGCGAGGTGCCGTTCCAGCACCGGGGCTGCAGCGGGGGTGCTCTGGGTGCCCTCAGTGCCCGGTGACACCCCCCGGGGCTGGGTGCCCTGGCTGCCATCAGGCTGGGCCAACCAAGCAGAGAAACCAGACTGCAGGTTTGAATTTCACTTCTGAGATGCCTGTGCAAGAATCGGCATGGAAATACCCAAGCCAGTAAGCTCACAATGGAACCAGGTAGGAAGACTCCTCTGCCAATTTTTTACCATTTTTTACAAATGGGCTTTAGAGGCTTCTGTGGCATTCACTGTGTCCTGATGTTTTCCATACTCCATGGATTTATATCATTCTGTAAAAATGAATTATTTAAATCAGTCTTCTCAAAAGTTACTTGATTAATTTCTCTCTTTAAATATTTGTAAAACAGTCTTGAGCCTTCATCTAGCAAACAAAACATAAATGGAGATATTTCTCTTTCCATCAGTAAAAAAAAAAAAAGATAAATAAAGGATTCAGTGAAATCCAAATCACAATTCTACAAGTGCTGGTACTACAGCAACCTTGAAACCAAAATGCACAAAAACATCTGGTTTTCATGAATCCCTCTGTGAAACAGGGAAAAGGAGAGCATAGGGAAAATCCGAGTGCTGAGGTAACTGCCTGCATGCAGCTGAGGGTTGTAAAAATTTGTCAGGTGCCTCTGACAGGCAAACACAGTTTTGTAACCTCAGTATTTGCAACATTTAAGGCATTTCCTGTCTTAACTATTGCTAAGTACAAGTAAATATTGCCTGTTCTGAGGTTAACTGTCCTGCTCAGGAGGCTTTTCATGGTCAGAACTGAAGAGCAGGAAACCACAAAAATCCCAAAGCTGCTGTCACATTTTTAATTCATTAGGAAAAACTCATACCTATTCCCAGAGCTACCTTTAATAGAGGGGCTTTTCTGAATCACGGGAAGTTTTGCTTATATGTAGAAAATCTGAGCCTGGTAAGACAGTCCTGGCTTGATGCTGAAATCCTCAGAACAAAATTTCTCCAAGTCTTCCCTTTATAAGGAAAAGGGGCAGCTCATTTGTTCTGTTCCCCTTTTTTTCCTTTGTTTCAAAAGCTATGCTGAATTTCCCCATGCTACTTCATATGCAAATTTTGTAGATATCTCTGAACCTTTGCACTTCCCATCTCGGGCTGGCAGCTAGACGGCCTGCTGGAAAGCAGGGAGGGTGTGAAAATGGGTGGGCTTAGAGCAGCGGCTGGAGTACATCTCTGCAATTGCTCCATTGAAGCCAGCAGAGCTTGATCGATTTAAGGCCAGATTTGGCTCATGATTGAATTTTTTATGTCTTTAGAGCCAACACTGTGCATAGCACATGAAGCAAAACAGGGTACAGTTACTGCTTTTCATCTCAATCTATTTCTTGCTCTTCCAGAATTAAGAGATAATGAAAAGCATGTACATATGTGCCTGCACACACATATGCAAATCCTTTTCTTATAAAATTATCAGTGCTTTTTTTGCAGACTCAGGAGTTCTGGATAGTTCAGATAAAACTTCAGAGAAGTGTATTAAGATTTAAATACTTATTTTAACGAGCCTGAACTTGGATTTTTCCCATGGATCAGGGAAAGCTTTCCCTAGGGAAGCCTGCTTAGGGGGCAACATCCATACAGGGAACTAACTCTGGGTTCAGAGATGTGGCTGTGAAGCATCCATTACTTTGGGGTAGAAAGCTCACCATATGGATGTTTTGTTTCCAGTAGCTATAATGTAATTGAATCAATTGCCCTCACATGATATGGGTGTACTAACTGCACATACATCATTTCTTTCTGGGTTTTGAGGCTTGTAAGAGTGGAGGATAAGGCCCCCGAGGATAAATCAGTCTAGTTTGTCTTCAAGAAAAATGGGTTTAAATCTGACCTGTGGTGCAGGCACAAATCAATTCAATGCTTCTGACAGTCCCACGTGGATAGTTTCCTCATTTAGAAATTATCCTCTGATGAAGGTTGCTGTCAATCTTTACACAGCAAGGCTACAGAAAGCAGATATTTTCTGAAAAAAAGGTCATCAGTAAATAACATGCAAAATTCAAATACAGCTAACCTAAGCTAGGTAAAGGGATGGCAGCAATTCTCATGATACTATCAGAAAATAAATCATAAGGTGAGAGGAGGGGAAAGAGAAGAGGGGGCTGCCAAAGGCTGACGTCTCATGATGCTGAGACATCCAGCAACTAAGACAGTGAGCTGTGCCTGTCTCCCATTTTCCCCTTACCCCCCAGGTAAGGTCAGTGTCTAAACCTACTGTGCCCTAGTTTTCTTAGTCCTCCACTGCTTTATCTCAGCTCCTCTCAGTAAGACAACTGGAGTTTGTTTTTCTCTGCTTTTCTCCAGCTCTGTACCAAGAGCTGGGGTGCAAGCATTGCTCTGATCTCTCTGCCCAGGCATCGATACTGATGCCTACTTTGTGTCTGCTTCAAGCTCTGTGAATCTTTCCAAGCAAAACCAAAATGAACTTAGGTTCACTGCTGTTTCATTCATTGAAAAGACAAAATTTAGACCTGTGGAGAAACAAGGCCAAATCCCAAGAAAAGATGGGACAGCTTTTGGAAGGTGAAGAAATGAAATGTCTAAATGTGTCTTATCTAAGCCAACCACTTGGGCCTCAGGCATTAGGCAGCATGGGATGAGTTTCTTCCTGCAGGTGTGTTTTTTATTGAGGTGGGACAATGTGTCTTCTGGCAGTGCCCACTTCTTCTATTTACAATTAATTGTGGATGACTGGCCTCACAAAGTGCCAGCTAAACAGTTGCATATATCTTGTGGTTGCTGATAAAAGGGTTAGTCTTTGAAGTCAAATCATGGTTTCATGGGATTTTTGTTCTAAAGGTGAAGAAAGAAATCTGGGCTTAAATTTTCATATCTCCTTCCTCAGCATTTAGGGGACTCCAAATTTGCAGTGGACCATTTTAGAGCTGGAGACCATTTATCAGCAATTCATTGCATTGCCATAGACTTTGGAAAGGGTTTTTCAGATCTTTCAGCTATTTTTGTGACTGAACGACTGTTTTCTGCAGTATATGTCCTGAAGCAGGAATTGAAAATCTGTCCTTTCAGTGCTATTATTGAATCTGTCCTGCCTTTTAATTTACTGACATACTTCCTTTCCTATAGGATATCTGGTAAAAAACCCACCTTATTTTTCTCAACTCTTCTATGTGCCTTGCTGTTTAAATCCACTTCTTCCATTTCTTGCTTCTTTCCTGCCCTGGTTAATTCCTTTTGGACCTTTGAGTTTTGCAGCCCAACAGTAGCAATTTGCCACCTGGCAAATATCTGTACAACACAAAAGTCCTTACAGGAGAAAAGTTGAAGGTCATTGTGGAGAAGAGACAGCATTTCTGGAGAGATGGGACTGAAATACTAGCATATGGACAAACTCTGGCTTGGAATATAGCAGATGCTACAAAACTTCAGAGTAGGAGAAGACACAGGTAGGGGAAGACAGAGCCAGCCCCTCTGCAAACTGGTGGGAGGCTAAATTCCAAGGTCATACGCTACCCAGGTCAAGCTAATATAGGTTGTGTCTTCTTGGTAAATTTATGTCTTCACACCACTTCTTATGTCTATTACTCCATTTCACTTTCCACAAAATTGAACTTTTTTCCTATTTCTGCTTCTTGGAAACTTAATTTTCTGCCATCTAATGGCATTTTAGTGCAATCCCTGTGTGGACACATTAGGTCAGAACAGAATTACACATAAAACCTGCATCAAAAAAATTCCATTCTAGCTGGTTGTGGACAAAATATGTTCATTTAAGAAAACAGAAAAGAAGTGCAGCACTAAGTCATGTCAGTAAATGGAGCGTTATTACTAAAAATTGCACACTACAAAATTTTCTGATTTTGTACAATGTGTTGGTTGGATTTTTTTGTATTTGTTGTTTTAACAAAAGGCATCACATTCCTTTGAAGCACCTTCTCTTTTCTTCATCGCTTCTGTCCTGTTTTTTGTCCAGAGCAGCTCAGACTAGATCTCCCCTAATAGGCCGCAAACCCATCCCCAGTCTCACTTCAAGACACTCACCTGAAGTGTCATTGTTCACAGTCACTTATTTGAAGATGCACTCTAATTCATCTTTGCTCATTTGTTCCCTACCTATTGATAAGGAGTAGAGCAAGGGATGGCTTCTTTCCCAAGAACAGGCAAATAACACTTCTTCAAAATCAGGACTGCATGCCTTCAAAAGCCTTTTCTGGCCAGGGATCCTTGATGTGCTACAAGGTATTAACTGCAGACTTGCCATGTGGAGTTTTCTCAGAGGGGTAAAATAAAAAGATGGATTAGTTGCTTTTGGCGGGGGGGGATCTGAGTGTTAATTGGCTCCCTAATAAAATCATCTAGTTAAACTCTGCTCAGTGGTACAGCACTGAAGTGTAGGAATTTTTGAAGGTGCCCTGCTAAGTTGACTGTGTGTCTAGCTAATTAATTGAAATGAGGGAAAACAACATATACAAAAAAAAAAAAAAAAAATCACAGATTTTCAGATGTTTTTCACAGACAAAGTCGCAATGATTAACTCACCTGGTAGGACAGGAAGTATCCCACTGAAAAAAGGGTTTCTTTGTCTCAAGCATCAGGTTTGGCAGTCACTTCCTTTGGAAAGCCTCACACTTCTAAAGCTGCAAGGAAGAATTTTAAAACCATTAAAAACATTGAGCAAATATGTAGTGGTTTTATGTACATTTCAGTGGGTTTATAGACACTGTAGATATTTTATAGGTGTTTTAAACTTTTGGAAACATAGTTTTAAAGCAAAACACAAATATTCCTATTCTCTCCTGTTTATTTCCTGTGGCTCATGTTTGGCTTTTGCCTTCATGTACAGCAGTTCTTTTGACATTGATCATCCCAGGATCATTTAACATTCTGTATAATTGTTTCCTAAATGTTTGTATTTATCCCATTCGTAATCCTGTGCTAGAAACCTTTGTCCATACTAGATAATATTTTAATATTGATTTTGTTTCCCCTTCTTCTGGTCTTAGTTACAAATTACACTGTCCTTTTTGCTTGGAATGTTTTAGGGTGATTGATTACTGAATGAATCAAGTGTACCCACAAGTCAAGGCTTGATTTAATCCCCTTGGTGCCAGGGATTTCAGAGCACACAAGCTGAAATTATAGCACCCTCTGGAAATAAAGGCCAGTGGATGTTTTCCCTGGAGGTCGGAGAGCTGTGACTCTGGGTTTCCACTTGGGCTCAAGTACTCTTGAGGGAACAGAGCTAAACCACAGTTTCTGTCATGTCAGTGGATTTCTGTGGCTGTCAGAGGAGAGTGAGGTTCTTGTTTGAAGATCTGTATGCGTGCATCACTTTGGGGTTTTTGTAAAGAAGAGAAAGGGAAGGAAGGGAAGGGAAGGAAGGGAGGGAAGGAAGGAAGGGAAGGAAGGGAAGGAAGGAAGGCACATATATATAAAACAGTGGCTTGGTATAAGCAAGAAAAGCCTGTGTCTCCTATTGTAGCTGAATTAGCCTCTGAAGTCCCTTCCCCGAAGATAACTCTGCCTGCTTTTATGCAAAGGAAGTCACTGTGACCCTGACATTGCAAACAGTGCATTTGAAAGCACTCAGTCTGCTCCCAACCTTTGTTGTGAGGTGGGGGACAAAAACACTGAGCATGTGCTGCAGAGGACCCAATCAGATACAGTGATAGACAGCTGTCCCTGAACCTGAGCTCACAGGTAGGGTCGGGTGCAGAGGCAGGAATTATCTGGGGAGTCTATTACTGCTGTTTCTGCACTGCAGTGTGTGAAAGTAGAAAACCGCAAACAACACAGCCTGTGGGGACTTGTTGCTGATACCCCTTTCATTCCTGTGGCTTGGCAAACTCGTAAAAATGTCATGTAAATGTGCATGCCTTTTCCTAGCCTTTGGTTTGTTGTAAAAACACTGTACTGAACCTTCAGTTACAAGTGTCATAATTACCTCCATCTCCTCCTGCTGCTGCAAATGAGCAGAGAGGAAAAGTTCATTAATCAATTATCTGAATTTTGAAGAAAACCAGAGCTGTGATAGTCTTATGTTTGCTGGAGATCTGAAATATATCTCCTTCCTTCAGAAGCAGATGCCTCAGCTTAAACAGGGTGTAGGGAGAAAAGGAGGGGGAGAGCAGAGGGTGCACACGCTGGACCTGGCACCTTGCAAAATGCTAGGACAGAGAAAGGCCTGAAACTACCCTATTGCAAAAACATATTTCTCACAAAAATCTGATGTATGGATAGATGGATGAGAGAAAGATCTTAGGAAATACAACAACTCTGAAGAGCTTTCATCTTGTTACACATGATAACCTGCCTTTGGGACTGGTTTTATACATTTTACTTGCCAAAGCCTCTTGAAGTTGGTGGCCTGGGAAGCTCAGCTTATTTTACTGGTTCTGTGAGTACTTTATACAACCATTTCCCAGATCATTTCTCTCCTCCCAGGTGCTTTCTGTACCATTTGGCTTTGATACTGTGTCCCCACCTTTCCTTTGGTGGCCATTGTTGTGCTCCATCCAGCCTTGTTGTAATGTCCTAGCTGGCTCTATACCTCAACAGCATCCCAAGGATGAATTTACTGTGGAGGGTTGTTAGAAGTTGTCAAAACTGCAGCGAAAAATTCAAATGGGCAATCTTATTGAAGAAGTTAGGAAGAATTAGGACATTTATGTATCTCTATTTAAGAAGAACGTACTAAAGCACTTCAGTGGGATTTCTGGTTTTAGAGTAATATTTTAGGACACAGTCCAGCACACTGTGACTAGAGGCAATGACAAGTACATTTATCAATATTAACAGCAACAAACCAAAGTAAAATACAGTCATTACTACTAAGTCCAAGTTTTAATGCAGCAAAATGCATAAGCTAAGCATATGGTTAAGCCCCACAGGGCTTCAGCCAGTGCTAAAATAGGCTGGATTGAATTGATGACTATAATAGGTACCTGCAGATATCAAATTCTGCTTTTTTGTCTCTCACTATATATTTCTGTAGAGTTCAAATCCCCCTTATATTAGATACCAAAAAAAAATGCGATTAAGCTATACAATAAGTTACAGAGAAGCTGGAGAGAAAATTCTCTTTTTTGATCCAATCATTTTATTGTTACTGAAATAGGAAGAAATGCAGAGCACTATAATCTGACAAAGCATTACATGCAGTAATTCTTTATATGGACTAGGGAACAAACTTCAAGTCTAAATACAAGAAAGACAAGGAGCTACTAAAGAGGGTGCAGTGAAGGCTACAAAGATGATTTGGAGTCTGGAGCATCTTTCTTATGAGGAGAGGTTGTGGGAGCTGGGCCTGTTTAGTCCAGAGAAGGAAAGACTGAGAGGGGATCTCATAAGTGCATATGAACATCTCAAAGGCATTTGCGAATCCAGTGGTGCCCAGTAACAGAACAAGGAGCAATGGCCATAAACTAAAGCACAGAAAGTTTCAACTCAGCATGAGGAAAAACTTTATGCTGAGGCTGGCTGAACACTGGAACAGGCTGCTCAGGCAGATTGTGGAGTCTTCCTCTCTGGAGACATTCCAAACCCACTTGGACAGCTTCCTGTGTCACCTGTTCTAGGTGACCCAGGGGTGGCAGGGGGGACTGGATGATCACCAGATCCAGCCTTAACAATTCTGTGTTTCTGAATCTTATTTTCATAATTTTTAATCTCCCTAGTTGATAAGTTTATCTTATATTCATAGAACAATATGAGAGAATGAACGTAACTAATTTAAATTACATAAATATGCATAGCTATTAACTAGAAGAATTTTTGGAGATAGGGCTAAAATATCAGCCTTAAATTTCAAACATTTCAGAAGTGTACAGTAGTCAGTTCATATAGGGCTAATTTTTCTTATTTAAAATTCTTCAAATCTTTTATTCTCTCTATCAAATAGATCACTACATCTTCAATACTTAATTATTTGCACTAAAGAAAGAAATCACCTTTAACAGTAGAGAAAATATTTAAACAGCTTTTTATTTTTATTATAAATGAACTGAAACACGATGTATGATGTATAAGCTAATCTACTGATATATACATGGATGTCCAAATAAGAATAAGAGAAATGTGCTTTCTCTGATCTTTCCAACTTTTGCATTCCATTTTTGCATCATTTTATTAATGGTTTGAGAATCTAGACAGATTTAGTTACATGAATTTATTTGCGGGGTCATGCCATTACCAAATGGTGGCTCCATTTCTTTACTTTTACAGAAGAATATAGGTTTGTTAGACCTAACATGAAGACCAGCTTTTCATTCTTGAAATAATAAGCAGGAGCTTTTGAAGTTGGTGAGGGTGGGATCCTTTCCTGAAGTCTGGTGAGAGAGGAGAGCTTTTTCAGTTCAGATATTCTTGGAGGGAGAGAAGCTGTTCACTTCCCCTGGGAAGCGGAGGAGTCTGAACTGAATGGGAGTGGAACAGAAAAGTGGAACTTAATTTTTTCTATGTGAAATCTATTGTTAGAGATATCTTAAGGAGACTGTGGTAGAAATATTTATTTGGATGTAGCTTAGTCCTAGTTTTTAAGGTATTGAGCATCTTCAAGTTAGATTTGCTAGGAGTCTGACATGAGTGGAACATCAGCAAAACTTCTGGGAAGTTTCCCAAGATACACTGTAATTGTTCAGCCAGCTTTATTTGTTTCCTTCAGAAGTGAGTGACTTCTCCATGTTGTAAATATCCTCATCAGAAGGAGCATGATAGCCTGTTTAATCTGCTGTGCAACCATTTCTATGGTATCTGACATTCCCTCTCCTTGGCACAAACCTTTCCTGTGTAAAATGGCAGAGCATAAGAGTGACTCATATGTAGTAACTGGTGGCCCTTTTCACATTTCCAAATGTAACAGAGGATCTCACATTGGCTTGGAGTGATGAGGTATTTAAAAAAAGTGAGTTCTTGCTGTACAATAGCACCTCAGAAAGATAGAGATACACACACACACCCCCACCACACTAACAAAAAAAAAAAGGTTGGAGATGAAGTGATGAAATTATGTAGTTATGTGAAATTTTATCTGTGGACAGTGAGAGCAAGTGGGGGTTTTGACATAAATTCAGGTTTCCAAAGAATCATGGGTATCCTCTGAGTAAAACCTGCCTGTGCTTTTGCATTTTGATTTATGTGCTTTTCTATTTCTGCATAAATAAGGTGTCACTTTATCTGGGGAAGAAGAGAAAATCTAGAAAGGGCTTAACTGTGGGAGCTTCAGGCTGTTTTACCTGCTTCTGCTTCTACAACAGTACCTGGGCAATACTGGGAGAGGCCTCCCAGCACTGCTTGACTCAGGGTGTGGGCAGACAGGTGACGATGTGCCCACAGCAAGACAAAAAAGTGGTGGGCATTCTCCCTCCTCATAGCACTGTATCCCACTCCATAGTTTGAGACATGTCCCAGCAGAGCAGAGGCTGCTGGAGGAAAAGGATTTCCACGTTCTCACCCAGATTGCATCCACTCATGGAAACAAACAGTGTCCAAATAAAAGTAAAGTTCTGTAACATATTATGAAGCTGTGTGAGAGTTTGTGTTGAAACCCTCCTCTGCAGAGCTCTGAAGAATAAGCTATGACTGTTCTTGAAGACGTGGTACTCAAGAGACTGCTATGATGTTTGATGACTCACTGTCATGGAATGTGTGGGGCAACCTTGCCCACATGGGGTAACACGGCCCCCTTTTCTTGCCCTATAGACTGATGCCTGGGAGCAGGAGGCAGCTTTATAAAAACACCAGTCCTTGCTGTGGGACATCCTTGTGAGTATGGAAATACTCTATGGAGATTTAAGCCACAGGAAGCCTGATACATCTTTTGCTACCCAGAGTGTGGGGTGCAGCCTGGGGAGCCCTCAGGGATGATTTTCTTCCCCTCACTGCCTCCAGTAGCCTGTGCTGGTGTGTGTGACCCCCTGCTAATGCCCCTCCTGAGGGACAGCAGGGAAGGCAGGATGACACCAATAAAACTGCTACAGAGGGAAGCTGCACTTGGAGAAGTGCTTTGGCAGAGCACTGGCAGTGAGTGACTTGCTGTCCTGGAGGCAGGGGAGAGTGGAAAAGGCAGGGGACTGGCAGGGAGGAAACAGGGAGGTAAGTGTCATACAGCAAGGAAGAGAATTGACAGATCCGTGCTGGCATTTTGTGTTTATAAGCCATACTGTGACTGATGAGCTCCACAATAAAATCCCTACTGACTGCAGAGGCTGCAGAAATGACCCTTTTTGTTGGGGGGAAGAAAGCACAAACAAAAGAGGGAAGGGGGTGAATTCATAGTCTCAACTTTTCATCTGAGAAATGTCTTCAATACAATGTCTTGAATTCTATGAAAGAAAAATCTCTCCATCACTCAGTGCTGCACTGGCTCACCATGACACAGAATGAAGGTGGCCAGTTCAGGAAGAGCCATTTAGCATTTCAGAGCCCCAGGGAGTTTCTCTATGTGCCATTTTCTGTGTAAGGTCAGAGAGGAAGGGGAGGTGGGGTCAGAGGCGAGCAGTCTCATTTCCAACAAGCTGCAAGGATGGCCTCTACCAGTTGTATCATGATGGGCTTTAAAATGAGGAGTAGCTCTGGGATCTCACTTCTCATGATCAGCAATGATAGATAGTCCATACTCATAGGGGCATTTGTGATAGAAATTAAATTTGTGTTTATTCAAGCAAGTACCAGAGAGGGAGGTGTTACTGCCATGCTGGAGAAGTCAACTTCCATCTTAACCTGCCATCCTGCAGCATCATCCTAACCAGCTGCTCAACTCCCAAATGCAGGGATCGTTCTGAGGACGAGTTTCTGGGATTCAGGGAGGCATCCTGAGGAACCAGTGAAAAAGCAGCAGTCACAGTTCCTCTGAGCAGTTTATCTGTCTCCCAGCCACTACCCTGGAGGCAAAATCCCCTTTCTCTGACCCCAGGGAAGAGCTAAATTACACTAATGCCTTTGATTTGCTATCAGAAGGGAAAGGTCTGTGTCAACACAGAAAATGCCATTTGTTAGAAACAAAGGAGACACAGTCAAGAGCAAGAATAAAAATAGAAGTTCTCAAGTAAAAAGATGTGAAAAAAGAGAGAAGATTGATTGTTTACATCACAAAAGACAGAAAAATGAAGGGAAAAGTAAAAAGACTATTTAATCGAATATGCCTGCCCTTTAGAACAACATTGATAAAGGCTGAGGATATGAAGTGTAAAGGTTAAGACATATCTAACTGAGGGTCGCATGTGATAATTTGTGGTTAGAGAATAAATAGATCATTTGGTTGATGTGGATATTGTTTCTAGACTATCAGGTATTAGAGGGCTGGAAGGAATACATCACTAGAAACATGAAGCAGGTGTCTGCAGACCATCCAGCTATGGAAAAAAATAAAAGAGCTCCTGTTTATTGCTTTGCTTGCTCTGCTTGCTTCCCTATCCCCTCCTGCTTGCTGCAGAGAAATCAGCTCAAAACTAAGTAGTGCAATACATATTTCCCCATTACAACTGGCGATATGAGAAACAATAATTTAATGATGTCTTAGATTTTTAATGAAGATGTCTGTAAGGCTTTATGGTACAAATGCAAAAAATATTTAGGGGTGTTCCTCCTTCAAATATAGCAGGTCAGGCTGGATCAGAGAAGAGTGAGTGCAATTAAAAGAAGCAAAAATTAGAAAAACGTGAACAGAGACAGAAGTAATCAAGACAAGGATGATTATACTGAATGAACAGAGTCCTCTATATGGATATATTACTATTGTAAATTGTGTCAGCATCTGCAGTGGCCCTGCCTCTTAGTACCTGCATCTTTTCCTTTTCTATCAGCTGCAGAATCAAATACAGTTATCAGGAAACAGAACGTGCACTATCATTTCCAGACTGCATGGAGCCCATCAAAATAGCTGGATCACTCCCTCATTGTCTCACAATTCCCTAAATCTCTACATTTTTTTTGCCGGCCACTTTTCAAGTCTGCACATTCCTGCTCTCCAAATCAAATGCAACTTTTCCTTGGATTGCTTTTTT
>VYXD01010605.1:0-99076 GCA_013397195.1 Hylia prasina | reverse complement strand
CACCCTGACCAACAGGGTGTCAGGTCATGTCCCTGACTCTGTCAGGGTTTTCTGGGCCTTTTGTTTGCTTGTCTTTTTGTACTATTACATTTGTATTTTTAATATTCGTAATAAAAGAACTGTTATTCCTATTCCCAAATCTTTGCCTGAAAGCCCTTAATTGCAAAATTAGAATAATTTGGAGGAAAGGGGTTTATGTTCTCCACTCCAAGGAAACTCCAGCTTTCCCTAGCAGATACATGTCTTCTAAACCTAGACAGATTACTATGAAATGATGTATTTATAACATGGGAAATCATAGCCTTCAATGAGACACTTCCATTACAGCTTTTCCAGACTGTCTCAAGTGCTTGTTTTGGAGAAGGTAGTGAGCAGAATAGTTTTTTTACGTAGGGTCCCAGAATCACTGAAAGAAACAGACTGTAATTAAATCGAAATGTGCATCCCTTCTTGTCATCACTGAGGACACAGGGGTGGTGTTAGGGATTCTGCACCAGCTTGTCTTTACAAACTCATGAAGGGAAGCCTGATGGTTATGTAAAACACATGACCTAGTGAACTGAACTTGCCTCTTATCCAGATACACCAATGATTTCCTGTGTGGCAGCATATGTTTGTAATTACACCTCTCTAAATTGATACTATGGTTTCTCACCTTCATACATCTCTGAGAAGGACAGGGAAACACTCTGACCACTCCAAGAGTTTGGTATTCTTGATAAAGGCAAAGCCTCTGCACTCCTAAGTGATGGGTTCTTCCCTAAGGCCCTGAGCAGTAGATGGTGCTCATGATATCTCTGTCTGGCCAGCACTGCACTGAAGGGTGCTGTAGCTCAGCACTGCATATGGGAACCCTGCTGCATTGAAGGATTAAGTGTTTACTACTATTTATACCAAAAGGTCCAAAGAAGCAGAAGTATGTAAGTATAAAACCTGTATTAGTGTGCAAATTCGTGCATATGTCTTTGTGTGTAAGACACAGAAATGATGATTAGCACACTCTTCTTCCTTGGATGACTCTAAGGATTTTCTGCATGGTCTTCTGAAGTGACTGTGAACTTTCAAATTTCAGAGTTGGGATTTACATGAGGGTCAGTGGCTTTTACTTGTTAGTCCTCTGGATTTTCTTTTTTCATTAGATGGCAGACTCTTTGTTCACTTATCTTTCTGTTCACTTACAAAGAGCAGGGCTAACAGCCAGAAATCGCCAGAAAACTGACTTGGGTCTTCCAGAACTAGCCTAAAAAAAATAATGTATTGGCTGAGTTCACCCCTAAGGTATATATATATTTTTGCTATTCTTTGGGGCCTAAAAGTAAGCTGACTTCTCAGCACAGGATATTTCTCCTAGCACTTCAACTTCTTATTTGATTTTAGCTCTGACCAATTTGGTGTGACAGATACTTACTGCAGAAAAAAACCCCTAGCTTCCTGGATTTCATGAAGTTGGGCCAATTTCACTGAAAATACCTCCCAAAGAAAATTATTCTCTTCTTCTGAATTCTTTCTTTCTGCTATGCAGTGTTCACCTCTGGGAACCCATTGTTTCCAACGCTGGAAATCTCCGCATCTTTCAAATTACTTCATACTTTTGAAAGTAGCAATTCCCCTTACATCCCTCTGCTTCTAGGACTTACCCAGTGAAATTCCTGGTGGCTTCTTCCACTTGCGTCATTGTTGTCCTGTCACAAGGGAGTTCCCAGCTGCTGTGTTATCCAACTTTGAGTCAGTATGTGCTTCCCAGTATGAACTGGGTTTGTGTCTCAAGGAAATAGTGCAAGACCTCCAGAGAAAAGGGGAACCTATTCAAGGCATGCTACCAAAGTCAGAGTTCTTTATTTCCAAATAAATAAGAGGAAAAAAAAAAAAAAAAAAAAAAAAAAAAAAAAAAAACCAGCAAACCCAAAGCCACCACAGAGAAACCACAAGCCATTCAGGTCTGAAAACTGTGAGAAAGAGAACTACAATTTCAGAGGAAGATGGAGTGATACCGTGACTACTGGCTGTAGCTTTTTTCAGGATGGGAGGGAAGTGTTACTTGTCTTTCAATCATAAGTGATAACTGGAAAATATGTGTTGCAGTATCAACCCATTTGTGATTAAAAACTCGTGACTGAATAATATTTCCTGGTGATATGAGCCAGGCACCAAGAAGCTCCCTTTATGTATTTGTGCTCTGAGGTCAATATGTTTGGGTTATTTCATCCTTGAACTTCTTTACCACTTTCAGTACTGACAGATACATTTTTCTGCTCAAATCTTTGTCCTCCTACAGCCTTTTCCCACAATATGTCTATCCTCCTCTCCATTCCTCCTCTTCTGTGGCAGGCCTTACCTCTTGCGCTCCACTGGAATCTCAACAGCCCTTCACCTGTGTCCCCTTTATGTTATCCTAGTATTGGAACATCTCAGACCTTTATGGCAATGCATTTCAAACTACTTTCCCACCTCTGCCTCCCTCCCTAATGTCTGCCTTTCTGGATACTGTTGCCAGTCACTTCATTGTAGAAAAAAAAGTGTCTTATTAGTAATCCTCATCCATGCTCTTCAGATGCATTACCTTGATTTTTCCTCTCTCTTTAGCTCTACACCTTCAGGACACTGCTAAAACCTAATGCCCATTCTTTTATAACTAAAATTTGCCTTTCTACTTCCCACTCCCCACTCTACTTCCAAAACCCACTGTTTTAGTCGAGTGGTTCTCAGGGTAAGGTTTTGTTCAAGCGATATTTTTTTCTAGAAACACAGAAAAATGTTTGGGTGTGACTTTCGTGGAACCCCAGAATGAACCTTCAGAGTACTAATTAGGAGGAAACTTTAACAAAATAAAATTTTAAAAAAAATAATAATTTTCATTTTAACAAAAATTATTTTTGGCATTAGAAAAAAATCCACAATGCAATTGTGGAGTTCTTTTTTATAACACAGGGTGTTGTAATAGTTATATCCCCATTCTGAATAATAAGCTGTGCAACAGATGGATGTACCATAAGAGAGAATGGGGAAGTTGCTAATTCTCAATCACACTAGCTTGGTTTGAGCTGTGCCCCAAGGCCTCAGTGCCTGCGCCAGCAGATGTGTAGGTCAGATCTGCCAGATAGCTCTGGGTCTGGTTGCTTGTTGCACTGTGCCATATGTCAGCTGCTGTGCCTGTGCAAAAGCTGATGCAGGCTTTTGCTCTCTCTTAATGCCTCCTGGGTAGTTCTCCCCTTATGCCAGCTATGTTTAGCTGCAATTTCACTGTTGAGCTTTGCAAAATTGAGCTGAAGAGAAGAAAAAAAAAAAGGGTGGTAGTTGAGTCAAATGGAAAGTAGCAAACAGCAAGGAAAACATCCCTGTCTCCTATAACGTCCAGATTCAGATGAAGGCTTTGAGGCTGCTGCAGAAACAGGAGTGAAACTAATGCCTAGGGATTATGCAAAGGGCCAGCAGTGCAGCATGCCTGTGGGATGCTGTTCTGAGCTTCCCAGAGAGATGTATCTCTGACAGTCACCTCTGCTTTGTACTGTCATGGTCAGGTGTTTGGTCTTGGAATGGGGTTTGAAGCAGAACATGAGGCAGGGTTTGCCAGCAAACAGATTAAGGTGGGAACTGTGATGTACTTAGCTCTGAAAGGGACTCAAACATTCCTGGGGCTGGGAGAGGTGAGGAAGAGGGAAAAGCAGCTGTGCACTGAGTTGTTTCTGCTTGGAAAATGCTTGATTGGGAGAAGGCAATCCCCACTCTGCCTCCTAATATGTTGTCAGAGCATTGTTATAGATTTTGGAAAACTCAAAAAGGAAATCTCTTCTAAAGTTGTGCCTGTGCTCCTCACATGCAATCTGTATTTCCTTTCAGCAGACCATTTGGATTGTTTCACTCTGCCAAAAGGAGGTTTAATTCCCTCATTATGTTTTATGAATTCCTCAAATCCCAGCATGAATCCCAGCAGTAGCCAGTGGATAACAGTGGTCCTGCAACCCACTGATGCAAAAGCAGTGAGCTGCATGGCTGTGTGCCCCATGTTGCCCACAACCCAGAGAAACCACTTCCTGTTCCCACTTATGCAGCTCTGGCTGTATATCCCCTTTTGTAAACCACACCAGCTCCCTCTTACAACTGCAACTGCTAAGGATATTTCTATTCTTGCAGTCCAAAATAAGTCCTCCACCTCCTGCAGAAGTCCTCTTGAGTAGATCTGTACGACCTCCTCCATTAATTCAGCTTTATTATCTGCATTAATCGACAAATTTCAAAAGCCTGACGGTAAACTCACTTTTCTTCCCTCCTACTCACACAGCTAGGTGCTCCTAGAGAGGGAAAAATTTAGATTGGCAACTGCTTCCTGAAATGTTTCCTGGTATTTTGCTTATCTTCCTGTAAGTGTGTTCAGAGCAAATGTTTAGTACGCAGCAGATAATGTAGTTACCAATAATAGATCCTCGATGCTGGGGGACTTGCAGTGATTTACCTCCATCAAATTAAATCAGAACAGGTGTTGCCAGCTCAGTTCCAAGTCAGAAGGTGAGCAGGTGCCACTAAGTCGCATCTGGCAGTGGGAGCAAACAAATCTCAGCCAGAGTTGTTGAATGAGATGGTTTTTAATTTAGGTACACAACCTAAGCAATTAGAAGCAGCTTTCCAAGGGTTCTTCTGCACACCCCTCTTGAACCTATTTAAGAAACAGTGGCAGAGGGACACTGTCAGAAAACAGTATTTGGATTAGGGAGCATTGCAAATATTGCTCTGCCACTTGAGGCATTTTGTCTCTCTTTGGTAGAGAGACATTAATGTAGAGATGCTTCAAAGTAAGTTTCCTCATGTTGGAAAGCGAGGGCAGACAGCTGGGCAGAGACAAGAGAACACTGTGAGAAGTTGCAGTGATTCCACAAATTGCTGGATGTGTGTCTATTTCCATTGCAAACAGCCTCCCATAAGAATGAAACTTCACTGCAGAAATGGAGCATATTTCTTAGGAATGCTCTGACACTCCATCATAGCCTGTGGGTGGTTTAAGGGTTAGACCTGAAATGAGACATGTTTCCTCCTCAGAATACCTTGGGCCATTACTTTGGTAATCAGTACAGTGTCTCCATATTTGGTTAAAATCCGTGTTTTAGAAAGTATGGATTAAGTCTTCTCCCAGCTGTATGTAAAAGCTTTTCTAAGTCATTTTCAACTAAACAGTGCTCATCCAGGGCAGTAAATCACACGAACAATGTTAATCACTTTTCATCATGTTAATAGCCTTAAATTGGCTCAGAAATTGTTTCACCTAATTTTTTTATTTCACTGGGGCTCTACAAGGGGTCCAGCTGCAAGTAACCACTGTCAGAATCAAGACTGAATTACTACAACTACCTCAGTAGAGGTAAGAAGGCAGATCCTCAGATCATATAAATCGGTGCAATCCTGCTGATGTCTGTGATGTTCTGGTGATTGATACCAGCAGGGCTGGTTGATACAGGGAAAGTAAATGGTCTGCAGCTTTTAATGCCTGCTGCTAATGGCTTCCATGGCAAATCAGTGCCTGACTTGTTAGTTTTTCTTTAAGATGGACTCAGGAGGTACATCAATGGGAAAACAAACAAAACAGCTTAGGAAAGCAATGGCCAACAAAGGTAGTACAGCAGTCAATAGAATCCACATTTGCATTTAGACACAGGGCCTGATTTGTTAGGAAAGAGATACTTGTGCCGCTACTCGCAGGATCTAGATAAGACCTGACCTACACCAGCCATGTGCTATTCTGGCTGACCCAAGCTGGAGATATGACCTTCTCTGATCACGATCTCACCTGCGTGTCTCTGGTCTCTTGAGAATTAAAGCCTGCAATAACTTCCTTTCTACTTTTCAGCCACCTTAGAGTCAAGAAACAGATGGCTTTGAGCACCCTTCCAGTGAAACTGGCAAAAGAGAGAACTACTGAACCTGGATGGGGATGAGCTTCCTCACCCTGTCAGGGGTTTTTTTCAGTATTTTTCCTATGTCCAACCAGGGATGAAAGGTCCTATTAAAACTTGGATGAAAATTTCCAAAATAAAGTAAGGATGGCACCAAGCTAAATATTTTACTTTAATAATGTTCAAAGAGTTTATTTAGATTATGACCTTTCAAAGCAGTTGCCTCTTTTTAGTACAAAAGGAACATGGGGTTTCTGCTTGTTTCTTTCAATTAGAAAATAAAACTTTTCACTTTTAAAAATGTCAAAACAGCCGTCCTTCATCATTCAATGGTCCCTTTGCAGTTTTTTTAAGCTGAGAGACTTCTTGAGATCTAACTGTTGCTATCAATCAGCTTCAGTTTTTACAGATGACTGGGGTTTTTTCATTGTATGTGAAGAGAAAAGAAAATTTTAGTCCAAAAATTCCTGACCACTGCTAGCAATTTTTACCTCAGTTTTGAAAATCTTCGGCCTTACATAGGTTTCAACCTAGTTAAATGTGACTGCACTGGGCAGTGGAAATGCAGGAAGTGTAATTTTTTTCTGTAGTTCCTTTTTAAATGAATACTTTAATCTTTTTCTTTTTTTTTTCTTTTATCAGTGACTAATATGATTTATAGAAACCACTAAGTGATTTATATTTGGTTTGCATAATGATTTAATGTCCTGCGTGAATGCAGTTTGGTTGAAAATGGCTTAATGAAAAATGGTTTCTTTATAGCATAGATGGAGCTTAATCCATGTTTTCAAAAATTATTCTGATTAAAGCCTTATAAGGATCAGACCAAGACAGTGTCTGTTGCCAAGGTATCTGCTACAAATATGGTTCCCAGGGAAAAACTTAAAGGCTTTATGTCATGAAAGAAGAAATAGTTCCTTTCTGAAATGTAGTGTTGATGAGAAAACTTTATGGATTTCCAGCTCAGACAGCAACAAAGTAAGGTTTTGAGGGGAAGACAGGGAAGTAAAACCAACCTGATTAAAAAATAAGAAAGCCTCCAAAGACCAGCTCACCCAATATTTTATGCCAAGTATGACCACTGCCTGTATCCTAGTTTTTCAAATTCTGTATGCTCGGCCCTGAGGAGAGGTTGTGAAGGCCCTGACCACAGTTTCTGGCCAGCTGTCCTTGTATATGTGTGTGAAATTTTCAAATAGTTTTGGGTAAGGTTTTATAAAATGGGCTGCACATCTAATGACTTTGTCAGGGGGTGGCGATTAGTGACACATTTCATTTAAAATTGCCTAATCTTCATTTGAAGATTATTTGAAGAAATAAGAGTATTTATTTACACCAGTTCTCTGCTAAATGCCACAAATAACAAATAGATCTTTGAAGGTGTTTAGGCTCCATGAGGTGAAATGGATTTAGGGTATTTATGGTTTTCTTTCAGTTTGAGGCTGATCTACCAGGTAGGATTTTCAGACCCCAATATACCCTACACTCAATGAAGATTTTACTTTTTCTTGGTAGTACAAGCCAAAGTTTAATGGGAACTAAGCAATTGCCATTCTTCAGCTGTGTCCACTGAGAGCAATTTTGATGCAGGGGTGTCAGTACAATGCAGCACTTGATGCTGGCATGTTTTGTGATCATCCCCCATGAAAAATGTTTTTTACCTGCTGGCTTCATTTTTGTACACCAATTTGATGTTGCAGGTTGGTTTTTCTTGGTTTAAGTTGGGGTTTTTTTTTCACTGTGTTCAGGTCAAGGACTCACCAAGCATGTTTTAAGTGTGTATCTGATTTTGATACAGCCAATATAAACTGTAATTCAACTGATCTCAAATAAACCACTTTTCTGCATATAATCTGATAGCAAAGTAGCAGAAAGCTCTTCTTAATGGATGCTGCAGACTGCCAGGAAGCAAAACTTCCAGAACCTGGCTCTCCAAAGCAAGAGGAGAAGTATTCCCACAGTATTTCCAGCTTGCAGTGGCTGCTCTGCTGCACTGCTTTGGCACAGGCTTTGCAAGCACAGTGGCCCTTCCAATGCCACAGCCTAAATATTCTGGTTTTTTCTGGACTTTCTTGAAGAGAACTACCAGGCTCTCCTCCCTTCCCACACCACTGGTGAACTTCTGGACCCGCTGGGTACAGCTCACTGAACATGGGTGTGCTGTTCTGACTGCAAATGCCTTTAGAGCTCAGGTGATCTGCCTATATGCACAAGTTAAGAGAGATCCATGTTTCCAGATGTTTATCAAACATCTCTGAGTGTCCAGAAACCAGAGAAAAATGGGCCCTATCTGCTTTACCTCCAAATTTCAAGGTGGAAAACAAGAATAGCAGGGGAAATGTGGAAGAATGATACCTTGTCCTACTGCACCCTTCTGCCATCCGTGTCACACAAAGGCAACCTCTGATCAGACTTGCCAGAGTTGCCTCACACATAACCAGGATGTGACTGCATGTCCAAAGACACCAGAGCACCAAAATGTTGCTGATCCTGCCCAAATCCTGTTACCATTCTGCAAATAAATGCAATGCCCTTGAAGCGTCTGTTGGAGGTCAAGCTGCCCACTAACCCACTCACCTTTACTTCTTACTTCAGCTCCAGCTAATGAAGAGCATCCTCCCATCCTTGGTGCACAGATTCCTGCTCCTGCAGCAGTGTGGAGGGGGGGGCAGCACTGCCAGCTGCAGAAGGGTACCCTTCTGCCTGCCAGTCATACTTGCTGCTTTTCCAACCAGCATCTTGCTCACCCAGCTGCAAATCAGAGTGGTTCTGCCAAAGAAGAGTAATGTGCAGCAGGTAACAGGAATAGACCAAGGCTTCATGATTATTGGTTTTTTTCACAGCTTTATAGCTCACTTTGCAACTTGCATCTCTGAAAAGTGATTCAGAGCAAAGCTTGCAGAAACAGTGTTAACTCTGTGCATTTAATGAGGTGGTGGTGCGAGTGATTATGCAGGGTGCAAGTGGTAAAGAGAGGCTGGAGCTTGTATTTGCACTTGGTTTATGTGGTTTTCTATTGTTTTTATAGTTCCTCACCCTTCAGCAAATGCAGTTGGGTGACTCTTGGTGCACAGGAAGGGAAAGTTGCAGTCAGACAGTGGAATTGCATTGGCAAGTTAGACATCTGAGGCATGCTTGTGTGGTCAGGGAAAGACAGGCTGAGGTGAGTTTTCCACAGGTAACAAGGATAAGCAACAAATAGGAGGGGTTAAGTGTCAAAGAGGACATTGCCTCCTAAGATGGCTAGTGAAAAAAATGACTAAACAGTAAAAGAATTTTAAAGACATTTATCTTAACATGCAAAGTATAGGCCGAAGTTCAAAGAAATGCCTTTAGTTAAGTTGCAGGCCTGCTGATCTCTAAGCACATGTTTAGAAGTTCTCAGTAAGGATGAACATACGTGCCACAGTGCTGTCTTGAGGAGAGGCTTAGATTATGAAGGAAGCAGAGAGATTATTTTCCCTGCGGCAGCAGAACTTTGATTCACTTTTCACCTTCTTTTTCAACAGTCTGTTTATTTTCATTGAGCACTGGTTTGAATTCTTGTGTTTTGGCAATAACAGTCTTGACCGTTCCTCTTTCCTTGTGTTGTTCTCCCCCACCACTGCCACCTCTGAAGTTAAGTCTGTTTTTTGTACTTTCTGTGTTTGCAAGTGGGGGAGTGGAGGAGTTGCTTACAGAGGTAGCCAGTGGAGGTTACTAAATGTGTCTGCTTGATAGAAAGTAAAGAAGCATATAACAAATGTTAAAGGGAATAAAATGGATTATTTGTTATTCCTGGGGGGATTCTACCCTTAAAGTGATGCCCCAGAAATTCAGATGGAATGTGAAATAAAAGCCAAAGGCCCCCCACAAGTGTGTTAGCAGAGAAAAGCTCCTCACAGTGAGGGCCTTTGAAAATTAGAACTCAAAAATAATATTCCATAAAGGAAAAATTCTCCTAAGAAAACAGAAAGCAAGGAAATTTAAGGCATAATAAGGACTGGTTCACAGTACACAGCTTGTGCAGGATCTATCGAGCAAAATGCTGTTGACACAAACCCCATATTATTTTCACTGTACAAATACACATGCTCACACTTTATTTGGAGTGGCCTTAAGTTTGCCTTGAGATCACCAACTGTGCTTTTAAATTAACATAGGATGTTCACAGTGTCATGGGCCATCCTAATGGCCTTCCAGAAAACTTCTCTTTGCATACAGAAAGGGATGTGGGAGTGCTTTCTATTTCCCTTTCTGTCTCCTTGAAAGGCATCAAGAAAGTTAAGAAAACATTAGGGAGATAAACATGAACCAGTCAATATTCTGAAAAATTGTATATATTGGTTTTTGGGGTATTTTTCCTATACTCTTGAGGTTACTCTATCTGTCTTCTCCCTCCTCCCAACTAATCCTCATTGTCCTACATGTCAGAGCACTTTCTTTAGTAAAGAATAATCTTGCTCTGTTGATTTAACACCAGCAAGGCTCTGGCCCATTAAACTCAGTGAGAATTCATTAGTAAGATACAAAGGACATAGGTCTTTCTTTTATAGGCCAGAGGATCAGCATGTCCTAAACACAAAGCTGTGGAACAATAATCTGGAAAGTTATTCTTATTTTAAAAGTAGTCAGAGCATTAATGGGAGTTGTAATGACTTATCACTTCGCTGAGATGCCTCAAATGTCCTGCTGTGTGTGAGAAAATGGACCACCTTTGTGTTTTCTGGGTCACAACCTTCCCTTTTGAGATAGTCAATGAGTTTACCTGATGTTGCCAATTCAGATATTGTCAGTGACCAGACAATTGGATTGGCCGTGACAAAAAATACTCACGTAATGAAGCTTGTCCCAGTGCCCTGAAGTCTCTGAACACAACCTTGTACTGGGTTTTTCTTCTGGATACAGTTCTCTTAATTATTTTCTTTCAAGCCTCCATGAAAAGCATTCATGCATTTTCAGAGGGTTGCACAGAATGATGGAAGGCACATAAACTATTTGTCTCAGTCTTCATGTGAGGTCCCACAACTGGGAGATAAAGGGGAGAAAATGCATTCTTCCCATTGTGTTACCTGGTGCCTTCCCTCCATGCCTTTTTAAAAAATCTGGTTTGTCTAGATTTGGCTCTGTTCCATTAAAAATATCTATTGTACCTGCTTGATTTTGAGAGGAAATGAAAAGGTCCAGAAAATATCTGTGTAGTGGCTGCCAGTGACTGAGTACAAAAGGGTGTCACATCTGCAGACATACAGATTCTCTTCAGGCTGGAGTGAAATTTGCTCACCAGATGAACCATAATGATCATGACAGTGGATCTGGACACATTCCTACCAACAGTGAACTGACACTATCTATCCATTTTGTGTGAGTCATGAACAAGTCTTCAGATTGCAGGGATGTTTTGTTATGGACCAAACTGAATTAGCTGACAGAGCATTTACAAGGCCTACTCTCCATTTCCAACCAGCTGATGACTAATCTGGACCACTAGAATTTGTAAAGTAAGAAATATTGCATACTTATGAACTTAGTGTCCTCTACAAAATAAACAAGTGTGCTAATTACCTGCAAGTTATGCTATAGCAATTTATTAGTTCCTCAGATTTGCAAATTAATACAGACATTCCAGAGAGAAAGACAGATTTTCTGTCCACTTCATCATAGCTACTTTTAAGAGCCTTAACCAGGATATTATGGTTGTGCTGTGTGGAAGACACGATACCCCAGAGCCATAATGACACTTTATATGAAATTGTGTCTTCAAAGTGTACTTCAAACTCTTCTTGTACATCAGCTCAAATCTGTCATAGAACTTGACATGGAAAATATCCTGAATAGCAAAATGCCTTCAGTACTATAAAATTATGGTACCCATTCAACAAACTTTCAATAGGTCTAAAGAAAAAGGTTTTAATCCACTTTTTAGTGTTCAGAACTGAGTTGTTTATGCATGACTTTTTGTTTATTAATTAAAATCGGTATGTCTTCATCTGCAAAACCCATTCATCAAATGGGTCAGAGATTTTATAATAAGACAAGTATTTGGACAGTAGATGTCCCAGGGAATGTTCAAGTGCTTAAAGAATACTTATTGGTTATTCAGTGAAATGTATCAATACTCTGCCAAATCTGGAATGAATCAACACCTCAGCATGAGATTAGGAGTATCCATATTCTACAAAACCTGCAGTGTGTTGTCCTTTGGAGTAGGCATAAAATCCATGAACATTAAAGAACCCCAGGAAACTTCAAGCATAAAGACCTTTTAACAGATGGTCTAGGTAAAAAAAATTCTTACTCATGTCTGATACTCATCTGTTGGTATAAATCAGCATTGTTGCTGTGGCTTTGGTAATACAGCAGAGATTTGCATCAAAAGGCTTCCTGGCCCTGGCTGCCCAAAAAGTCCCCTGTTCTTTTAATTGCATATGTAATTTCTTCTCCCTTCTTCTATTAAAAAAAGAAAGCAGCTTCCCGTGTCTGCATTTATGGATGATGGTAATCAAGGAGTGCATCTTTTGAGTGTCTCCTTATTCCTTGTGGTCAAGTTTTCTCCCATTTTCTTTATGGTGTAGGAACTTGCACAGGAAAAATGTAAGACAAATACAAAGGCATAATCACCCAAGTTTAAACCAAGTTGTTTTTCTTTATGCACCAACAGGGAAATATAGGCCTGATGTGAACGTCAAGTTCTACGAAATCATAATGTTGGGCATTGTAATACCCAGTCATCCTGGTGTATATAATTCAGCAAATTGCAGAGCAATGCATAGCCAGACTTCAAGTCTCACCTACTGCTACTGAAAAATCATCACTCATAAGGAGCTGGATCCACACCTAAGTGCTGGATATTATGCTGGAGTATTTAGGATGTATGGTTAATTTCAGGGTAACAATTATAGACAGTATCACAGACACTATTCCTGATAAATGAGCTTAGCTTTTCAATAGCTGGTACATCTCTGATGAGGTGATGCCCAACTACACCACTGAGAACCATCTGAAGATAATGCCACCTGCATGCAATTTGGTGCTAAACCATAACAGCATTAAAAGTGTAGCCTTCTGAGGTTTCAGCAGCATGGTGTCATCTGGAATTGTCTGCCAGTGCAGAAGTTCCTAGACAGTTTTTTCAGCACTTCCAAAGGGAATAAGCAACTTAGAGGCATTACCTACAGCCTACCTTAGACCTGCTTCACAGCACCAAGGGAGCTGACCCTTTAACAAGCACATACAAGTTACAAGTTTGTGTATGTTTATTCTATTCCTTTTCTCTTGGGTTTCTTGGAACCCTGGGGACCCTTCTTCCAAGGAAGCAGATTCAGACACAGCCATTTAAATCAGTAAGATAAAGCTAGCCAGGACTGATATTTGCCTCTAGATTCTAGATAGGAATTTACAGTTAAATTTATCATAAGTAATATTAGTAATATCATCGCAGCACTTCTCAGGATAATGAGTTGACTCACTTTAAATCACCAAACCTGCTATCAAGGCAGCATGTGCAGCAAGAGCTGCAGTGGATGCTTCCCATGGTAGGGCCTCTTTTATATG
Source organism: Hylia prasina (assembly GCA_013397195.1). NCBI lineage: Eukaryota > Metazoa > Chordata > Aves > Passeriformes > Sylviidae > Hylia > Hylia prasina. The sequence continues at coordinate 85,661 of VYXD01010605.1, read as the reverse complement.
GCCTTTGGTGATTAGGACCAGCACACTGTCTCACAATGGCTCCTTTCAAACAACCAGAAATGGGAAAATGGTGGTTCCAAAAAATGGAAAATCTGCAAATGCAATCCTGGACTGTTATGATGTTCTGGCAGTAGCAAATAAGAATGGTACTCTAAGGGGGCATCACACTGGTTTCACACTGGTGATGTTTGGCAGCAGAAGGGAGGGAAGTTACCCACCTTCACTTTGTCTCATTAACTTTTGTACTTAATTATCATAAAATCCATCCCAAGAGCTGCATCAGTGGGACAGAAGTTGCTCATACCATTCTTCTCTTCATGTATAACACTGTTCTGTTAGGGCCAGTGGACCTTCCAGAGGAGAGAGATGCAGTTCACCCAAGAAAACTTAACATCAAATAACTTTCACAGTATTATTATTTTTATTACTGTAGTGCATGGCAGTTATAGTAATAGAACAGACCCCCACTGTGCTAGGGACCTTAAAAACAGTGTATAAAAAGACACTGTTTTCCCAAAAGAGTTTCAAATTAATTATCCTTCTTCATTCTGGACACAGTCTCTGTACCTACAGCAAAGAAAAATCTTGTTTGCTTATTTATTTTGCTTGATTCAATTTAGAATAGACAGCTCAGTTTATTTTTCCATTAAAAAGATGATGCCAAGCTGAGTGCTAACATATATGAACTACAACCCCTTTGTTTTTAATAGGGGAGGAAGGAGGTAAATGCTTGTGATTAATTTGGCTCACCGTGGTTGAAAAACAATAAAGATTTGTCTTAACTGGCCATAAGTAGAGTGGATACTTTAAATACAAGCAAGCTACCTCTCAAGCTGTGGGTGATGGATTATCTGGGATATGGTATGAAAAAATAGCCAACACATTTACCATACCCTCTAGGAAGGCCTCTGATTAAATTTAACTTAGCTGACCTTGTTGTCCTAACTCTAATGAGCCAGAATGGATGGAAATGTCCTTGATCTAGCTGGTGGTTTTTAGTGTCAGGCCCAGTCTTTTATAATTTATCCACTTTGACCCCAGCACTGGTGCAATTGCTTAATGCACTGGCCTGTCACCTTTCAAATGGAATTTTTGGTCTGCTTGATGTAAAGCGAAATTAGACTCAACTGCTTGCTGAGGCAACAATACATGGCCTCAGCCTAAGACAGCAAAGTCAGGGTTTTACTCTGAGACCTGTACTGGTACAAAGGTGAGGGCTGAGCACTACCCAATACACTGAAATTTATTTCAGAAGTGGAGGGAAGTGTCTTGAATACAGCTTCTTCAGGAGCTGCCTGTTAGAGCAAATGCTCACTTGTGCTGCGATAATTCTCTTTTGTGACTGCTCTGTCAGATAATATATCCAATTTCTACAAATTTGTGCATGACTTAACCTAAGTATTGCGCATCATGTATCCAGCACATGCTACCCAAAACAAGCAGAGGCAAAGAATTCTCAAACAAAAGCATTACAAAATGCATTTTTGCTGCCTGAGTTACATTTCCACTCTGGAGCTGTAGTCTTCAGTCTGTTAAATCTGTCTCTACAACCATGAAACAAGCATTCAACTTTCTGTAGCAAAATTTAAGATTTTTCTGGTGTGTCAGATCTTTCACCGTGAAAAGAGATTCAACCCTTCCTTGCTCAGATGCTTTCCTAGAGTTGCAAGAGAGATCTGTCTTTGCCCAGCCAAAACTGGCCAAGGACCCACAGGCAGCGTTTAGCTGAGACTCACAACAACACACATTGGTGCAGCTCTGGGAGAAGCTCTGCAGAACTGTGGGGGAAGGAAATCAAATCCCAGCAGATGCTCAGCCTTTCCTCTGGGAAGCTGGGACACAGGAAGGAGCATGAAAGCTGCCGCTCAAGTCACCAGGAAGTTTCCCATGCTGACACTTTCTTGTAGTCAGGGACCAACAAAGAACAATGCAAGATGTACTTAACTCACAGTGTAGAGGATATTTCTTCTAACAGTGGAAAAAAATCACACCTGTGTTCTTACAGCCCACAGGAAGCTCATAGAGTGAGGCACAGCACTATCATGGCCACTTATGCAGTTTCTTCTCCTTCCTACACTCAAGACCAGCAGAAACCTTTAAGGAAACCCTTGTTTTCTGTCTGTTTTCCCTGTCCCTTATATAATATCTTGATAGGATATTTCCTGAAGAAGGTAAAGGTAGTTTTCCAAAAGGCTTGACCCAGGACCCCTGCCATTAGCTAGTACAAAATTACAAGGTGTTTGGTTATTTTTTGTCCTAAAGCTGGAGTGAAGATATCCCTCAGTTCCTTACACTGCAGCAAATTTTAAATGTCTTGTGAACTTGGGGACATTCATATTTAAAGCTAAAGTTGTTCACTTAATCACAACAGCAGTTGTAAGTTTTTCAATGGGGTTGCATTTAAGCTATAAGCTATCCCCTGGACACTTTGTACACCAGATGAAGGAAAAAATTGACAAACTTTTCAGCAGGGCAAATCAAAGCAGCAGTAAATCAGCTGGCTACTAGAAACAAGTATAGTTTCTGAGTATACCTCCATGCTACAGCACTTTACAAAGCATAAGAAATGCTCACGCATCCTTTTTTGCACAGATGGTCTAGGTGAGTCTATTCCACATTTTTGGAGTCAGAACTGACCCAATATTAAAATCATGCTTTTCCTAATTCTTACACTGTCTGTAATTAAGAACACAGATTCAATTTTTTTTAAAAAAAGTCTGTTTACTAGAATAATAAATTAGTGTTTTTATTAAAAAATCCTATTGATGCAAAAGAGTTTACACATATATTTCCATGCTTCTCTGCCTGCTGCTGATCATGTGGTGGTATGTGTATGCATGTGTGTATATATATATATGCATATATATGTGGTTATTTTTGTCTTTGGTCCCAACTATTTGGAAACATTCCCTTATATTCCTATGGAGTATAATTGCCCAGATCAGTGCCTAGATGCATTATTGCATAAAGCAGGGATCAATAACACGGTAGAAGCTACAGAGAGCTGCCCCTGACTGTTGCCTGAGCATGCAGCCAGTATCTGCCCCTGGAGGAGTCCCTCTACACTGTTTTCACGGGATGCAATATAAGATGCCCAGTGAAACAGATAATTAAAAGACCATATATTTTTTGCATCAGGGGTTGTACTGTTTGAAAGCAAAACAAGGCAGAAGTGGGAATCTTCACAAACTTGAATGGCAAGAGCAACCTCTGAGAAACACCAAGGTGGCACTCTCAAGCAATAAAGGTGGTGATTGATGGCCTAGGGTGAAATCCTCATTGATGGAAGTACAGTCATCAGTTCAGTCAAGACAGAATTTCTCTCTAGTCTTGAGAAAATGATCTTCTTAGAGTGGGCTTGAGGTATTTGCAGAACATTATTTGAAAGATATTTAGGTGTCTGATTTAATTTTTAGATGTAGAAATGACTCTACATGTCTGACCCTGCAGTTTTGCAATCACTGATGTTTAATCTTTGACTTAGTGACTGTGAGATTAAAGTTTTGCAGCAGAAGAAAGATGAAACTTCCAGCATTGACATTAATGTGCTACCTACTCTCCCTTGAGTCAAAATAACATTTGTGGAGCAGGTTTGCTGCTCCTATACATTGTTGTGTAGTAAAGTTATGGCACGAACATGTTCAGATCCTTGCAGAGGTGTAAAGGCATAGGTGTTTTTAGAAGAATTTTCTCTACTTTTTGGGAATAGAAAATACTGTGAACAGTATCATGTCTAAGGCTTTGGTTTTCAGACAGTCTAAGGCTCTGATAGCTTAATTTTTCTATCATTTCTCTTTTCATTATGTTGGTTTAGGGAATCCAAGAGTGACTTTTTGTTGCTCTTGTTATTGTCTTCCCTTGGCTTGTTCATTTTGCTTTTTGGCAGTCTGTAACAGTAATGCACATCTCCTCAGCAGCTTTCTTGAGCCTGGGTTTAGATAAAGCTTCAAGAGCCTGATCATTTCTGTTCTTTGATCCAAGTGGTGTTTCTGTCTGAAGCTGAAGAGGCTGTTCTTACCCTCCAAGTCAAACTCTAAAACACCGCAGTAGGGTTTCCATTCTCATACATAAACTACAAAGGACATGGCCAAACCTCCATAGTTCAGTGGAAAGATTCTCTTTGACTTCACCCAGATCTGGATCAAGGACAAATGAAGGGGGTATTTTTCTTTCTAGGCAGCATTTCATTGTTGATACTGTAACTGTCAGACTGAAGGAGATAATGGAAGGAGGGGTAAAGTAAATGTCAAAGGGATAAAATGTGGGTAGAAGTAATTTAATTTTCCTTTTTTGTTGGGTCAGTTAATTTCATCTGGAAACTGAATACAAGCTCAACTCACAGATCTTTTCAAAATCTTCCAGACATAATGTGATTTGGGAAAATAAGTGGTCCACATTTTCTTGATGTGACAACATATGGGTATTAGCATTTTTTCATTTCTCCAGTCAATATATGTAAACATTCAGAAAGAAAACAGCATGAGAAAAACTCATGCAATAGGATTCAGATTATTTTTTAATACTGTCAAGATTGTATCAGTCAGCAAATGAGATAAAGAAAGGATAAGTCAATTTGAAATTACACTGGACAACAGTGAAGCAGACTCTCCTCTCAATTTGTGTCAGCTTTTGGATTTCTTTTGTAAAGAAGTCCTAGTATTTTAGTAAGCACATGGAATGGAAGGAGACAAGGACTCTGCATTGCTTCTCTGCAATCCCTTTGCAAGAGCTGCTCTTTTAATTTCCCAGAGGTTACCAGCATACTAACTTTTTTTTTTTTTTTGTATTTTAATTTGAATTATGAAGGGTAGGAGCAGAGGGATCTTGTTCAAAAATCTTTTTATGTTGCTCCTTGGAAAGGAAATTCTTCACAATAAAGAATGTCTAATTAAAAAGTCTGTGTGTGTGTGTTGTTTTGTTTCTTTCCCTTATTCATTTCATACATCAGTTTCTCTGTCATTATCACAAACGATAAAATTTATTGTGTAATTGGATTGTGACATAGGAAAAAAGGTAGCGATCTGTATTAACCTAATATTTTACAATGTTCCCAAGCATTTGTCCATCTCAAGTGGTTCAAGCATGACAAAAAATCAAGGGAACATAATTTGACTTTGCTGTAAAGAGAACATTAGAACACTCTCCTACTCTCCAGCAAACAGTACAAACAAACAGAGGCAAGAAGTACTAAGATACGATTAAGGAGATACAATACATATATCTCAAACTTGTAGTTAGGGCTGACTTAAACAGATTTTAATATACCAGACACATTGCATTTGCAAGTGAATTCTCATCTCGCCAAAACACTAACAGATGTTTAATCAATAAGATGGACCATAAAGGGCACCACAATTAGTAGGTCTGAGAAATGTTCTCCTGTGATGGTAGAAAGCTGTAATTATGGACCAGATCTCATAAGTGTTTTGTACAGATGACACATAATACCAGTATTCTAGCTTATAGAAAAGGCTGCATGGCACTTTTAATACAATTACAGGCACAAATACACAACAACCCTGATCTTAGAGAATCTTTTTTAAACAAATAACAAAACTGTCACTGAATTAAAGGAGAATGAAAAAGCTGAAATCAGCTCCTTCGACCCAGTTTCCTGCTGCATTTTTTGTCACCTTTTGCTCATTTTTTGTCACATGTGCTCAGATGGGCACAGAAAACAACCTCACTTTCCCCAATATGTCTCCCTTTATACCTTAAGGTAGAAAACTCAAAACTGTGCCATTCTCCTGTTCCAGGCCTGATGCTTTGGTTTCTTCTGAAATTCTTTTCTAGGGAAGCTTGGTAAACATGAGGGATGTTTTTGTAATTGCACCTATGTTATTCATTCCTTCTGACAGGAGGGACTTCTTCTTGATGTCCCTCTGGTTTGACCAATGAAAAGGTTTACCTTTGCTTCACCAAAGTGGTCAGCGTAAAATAGTATATAAGGGAGACACATCCTGAAATAAATAGTCACTTTATAGCCTTCTGAATCTCGGAGTCTGTGTCGTTTGTGGTGTAACACAGCAACATTCCCCTCCTCAGGATGGGAGATCACGTACAGCTGATGCAAGCCAGTGTCCTGCCAGCATGAGACAGGACAGAAGGGAGCAGCCAAAGCAGATGAAAGCATCCTGAGAGTGCTCTAATTTTGCTTGAGGAGCAAAACTTCTAGGTTTCACCAAGAACGTGGTTTTATATGGCATACTCCAATGTGATTGTGAGGCCAGCTAATCAGCAGCCCATCCTAGTCCCTCACTATCTGTTACTTAGCTTCCATGGTAGGAGGGGAAGGTTCCTTGCTCCTGAAGAAACACAGAAAGGAGAATTATTGAAGTGATTTTTTGAGTCCTCGAGTCCTTGATTTTTTGACAGTGCAATCATAATTTGAGCAGAATGGCAATTGGGAACATCACTGGGTTCACTGCTGTGGTGAGAGGGTTTTTTCACCCTATCTTCCCCTCATAATCCTCTTCCTTTTTCAGAATATAACTAAAAAACAGCGGAGGAAGTTCAAGTAACCATTATCCTTCTTAAAATAAAAGTCCTGTTTGTGCATCTTGGTCTTGCGTTTCTCCAGCAGAAAGAAGCCATTAGAACAAGTGTTCCCCATCCACACCACATTCAGAAACATAATCCTCCTAAAATGCTGGGATTTCAAAAATGTTGCCTTTGTGCATGAATTTGAACTTCATATTTAATGGTTTAAAAGAATCAATACAGCAATGTTGAGCAGTCTGGATTTGCCATACTTAACCTGTAATTACAGCTCCTTACTGAAAGTTATAGCTGGGCTGCAGCCCTTCAAATCTTAGATTAATCAGACTCAGTTTAGCGTCCCTGCCTATAAATTCCAGAAAGTTAGATTTATTTATTATATAGTGAATCATGAAGGTTTTGGCAACAACCTGAAGAGTATATTTTTTCCATGGGAAAGTGAAGGAAGAAGTATGGTTGGATGGATTATGTAGAGGGGAAAAAAGTCCCCTTCAAAGGCATGTTCTACAATTTAATTAATAAATAGTCCACTGATTGGCTGGTGCAGTGATAGGTTTCATTGTAGCTAATGAGGCTTCATCAGTGTATGCCAGATGAGAATCTGAAAAATAATTCTTCATGTAAGATTTATAAATAGAGCAGAGGAAATATGTTGTCAGAAAATGTGAACAGTAGCCCTATTAATGTATCCTTTTAATTTAGTTATTCCCAAGGAGCATACATTTCATTGCTCTGGGCCTGAAGCAATGGGGGTCATTTTATCCCATGATGGATGTCCCAGGAGTATCCCATAATGTATGTCCCATGAAGGGCAGCTGCAGGCCAACCCAGGAGACACATATGAGTGGGTCAGTGGGCAGCAGGGCTGAGACAGGTAACAGTGCCTGAACCTGCTGGGCACAGCTCCCTGGACTGCACCCTTCTCCCAGCCAGCAAGGACCCCACCCACTCCCTGGGATGAGGACCTTCATCCCTACCTCTTGTAGGACCGGCACCTAAAGGAGGGGGGACCTCAGTCATCAAGTCAGTACCATAAAAAAAACTGACACAGGAACAGGTGGGGAGGAGGACTGTGAGGAGAACAGGGGGAATAGAGTGCCTGTCTTATGAGAGCAAACTGGGAAAATCTTGGACTGTTTAGCCTAACGAAATGAAAGCCGAGATGGATCTGATTGCTATCTATAAATACATTTTGAGGGTGAATATCAGGGAGGGAGGAGAGCAATTTAAGCCAAAGGACAATGTAGGCACAGGAACAAAAGGGTCTAAACAGGCTATGGATAATTTTTGGCTGTGTAATAGAGCAAAGTTTCTGAGCATTGGAAGATGGAGTCTCTGGAGCAGCCAGAGGGGACAAGTTGAAGCTCAAATCCTTTTGAGACAGCATACTGACATGGCACAGAGACATGCTCCAGCTGTGACCTGGACCTGCTAACCCAAATGGTCCCTTTCCACCCTCTGCCTGCCTCTTCTGAGTCATCAGCAAGTGAAGGGATCTGCCCCTCAGCTTAACCTCCTTGTCTACTCAGAGTCCTGTCCCCTGCACTGCTGTCTTTCGCTGGGAATGTCAGTAGTCTTCAGGGATGAGGCATTCTTCATTTGGGTGGAAACTGTGCTGTCCTTTATGTATTCTCTATGTCAGAAATTCGACTTACCCTGTGAATGAATATACATATTTTCAAGTAGGATACCTTTTTAAATGGTATTAATTTTCTTCAAATTGAAGTAAAAAAGCAGTAGAAAAAGTCAGAAGTTTGAAAAACTGCTGAAGAGTTTGATGTACTTCTGATGTTGATTTGTTTTCATAAAAGCCTTTTTGGAAGCAGTCAGAATAACTATAAAAATATTTTTGGGTTATTTTTGATTGTTTGTTTCATGACCTTGCATTTTTTCTTTCCAACCAGTATATAAAAACATAATCTAATTTAATGTGCCACATGAGAACAGACTTAAATCCAATTTTTGTGTATGGAAGCATCTTCTAATATTTGAGATGGCATATACTACTTGGGCAAAATAGCTAGGATTTTCTTACTTCTGTTTTGCTTCTTTGATAGTCTTTGCTGTTCATACCTACAAGTTTTTAATTGCTTATGTGTATTTATATATGTATCCATGCATTTAGTGAGATTTTATTTTATGTGTTAATTTTTTCCTGAATGCTTTCAAGGAGACACAAATCTGTTCTCAACAGTGTTTCAAATTTTCAACTATCAGCAAAAGGTACCGAAACCCAGATTTCAGCACTTTTTAAAGCCGTCAAGTCCCAGTTTTATACAGTAACTCTCTGTTTACGACATTTGCCTTATAGGATGTAGGCACAGATTACATCCTTCTCTGCCCAAGGGCATCTTAACACCCCAGCACCCCTTTTCCTGGTAATATGTCCCAAGGCTTGGATCTGCACCCTGTTCAAAAGGCCATGGGTGGACACCTGTTCTCAGTCCTTCCTGTGGGTGTTACTCCATTTTGGATAAACAACTGGGTCTCTGATGTTTTGGCATTCTGACCAGCCACTGCGGAATCGCTTGTGATCCCTCACCAAATATTTAAGTATGCTATTCAAAGTGGAGCAGTTTGAGCAAACCAGCCTGAGGTAGGCCAGCTTCAGTGTGCACTGATAACTTAGCAGCTGAGAGAGAGACTTACTTGAGAGATAAGAAACTTTGGGTCAAGTCATTGCTCTGAATCTGTAAAGTGCAAAATAATAATAAAATTACCTACTTAATTCTGGTCCCTATTTTCACCTGTTGTAAATGGGTTCTTTATTATTATTTAATCAAACCAATATTTTTTCCCGGTTCAGCTGCCAAGCTGAACATTTCCTGCTGACGTGTGATGGGTTCACATGGAATATTTAGTGATGCTGCAATACCATTTTGTTCCATTGATTGCCTAAGCACAGCAGCTCTATGCCACTCCATACGTTGCAAGTCTCAGGACGCGCAGGCAGTACACCACGTTGTACACTAGACAGACATTTCAACTGGTTTTAGTCATCTTGGGTACTGAAGCAGAATAGCCACATTAGTATGATACAAAAGTAAAGTAAATTAGCCCTGGAAATGTTGCACCCATTACTGTCACTACCAATTACAATAATTAATATTATTCATCTCTAGGCAGCAGATTAAAACTGAACTAACCCATTAGTAACTGAATGTCACTGCAACTGGAGGGTTGTTGGATTGCCTGCGTGAAGGTGGTGATTTCATTTCAGTTCCTACTGGCAAATGGCCATGTTCTTTAAATGAATAATAAATGAATACACAACAAGCAAAATCTTGGCTCCCTGGAGCTCTCCATTAACTGAAATGGTGCAGGACACAAACACATCTCTGTCAATTATTGAGAACTTTATCATGATACCAGATATTTCTGGGTTTTAATTCAGAAATGACTCAAGGATAAAATGGATCATGTAGACTGAGGGACCTTATTTCTCCTTTAGAAAATCCCTCTAGAATAAGGGTGTTCACACACCCATTTATAAGTTTTTAGTAGATGAATGAATGCCTGCTCCACTGCTGCTTGTTTGCACTATTTCCTGTTTGTTTATTAAATGATCACTTACAATGAAACACAGGACACAGTCTGGGCAGAAATCACCCCTCAGTCACAGCACATTGCATTACTATAATGAGATTATTTTATGCATTTCTGTGCAAGCACACACTAATCAGTTCTCCAGGACTCTTCCAAAAAATAAAATAGAGCTTAAGTTTTAGAGAACCATTAGTTGTAATTTGCTAAGCATGGGAAAGAAAACCTTCTATTCAATTCTATAAATAGCTACAGCAATTAGACAATAGTTAAGTCTCTTCAGCTGATTTATTTCATTTGTCTGTAGGGCGTTTTCCAGATCTGATGTTTTTTAATCCTTATACTCTTAGCTCCTGTTTAACATATCCATTGGCAAGTTGACATGCTTTGACACCCCACTTCCCAATATTTCTTCTCACTTGCCCCTTAGTGAATGAGAAACAAGCAAGGAGAATTACACTGTTAAAGGAAGAAAGCAAGACTCATGTAATTTATTAAAGAGAATTATGAACAAGCTCTATCTGGAGGGGTTTTTTTTGTTGTTAAGGTGGCTTTTTGGGAGGGTTGGGTTGGATGTTTTTTGTTGTTGCATTTTTTAACTTTTTTCTACACAATGTGCAGGACTAGAAATGGGCCAAAAATTTAACCCTAATGTGGAACTGACAACATCCAGCTACTAGTCTGCAGAAAAAAAAATATTTGATGTGTCTGTTGCTAGAGCCCATAGCCAAGATGAGAAGCTAACCTTGTGGTCTTGATACAGGGGTGCTGAATAAGAAGGAATGATTTCTCTGAGCTATATACAATATAATTATCACATTTTGGATGAGCCCAAAGCAGAAAGAACTTCCTTTGCATAGCACTTCTTGGATGCCTTGTATCTTCTGGGAGAAGATAAACTCATATGGAAGAAAATGTAATTTTTATTTTCTTTCCAGCTGTACCACCCAATTGTCATGTTTTTGTCCTCTTTTTTGAGCTCCTCAGCATATAGTCATGTCCTGTTCCACTCTAGGTTGTCATGTAAACCAAGCAAGACATTTTCAAGTGTGGAATTTGAGGGAATATCAATAATACAATGATTAGAGCACGAGCCTCTCAAATGCTCAAACTTCCAGGCTGTAGTCCACGAACTCTCAGCACAGGATTAAGGTGTAAATAATTATTAGACTCCTACTGCTTCTCAGAAGTTTATCTCTGCATTTTGCCTACAGCATTAATAGAGACACAACTTCCTAATTGCATTATATACATTATGTTACATTTCAGTCATGGTAAAGCAAATTAATCAGCCATGTCTAAAAATAATGACTGTGTCTCTTTAAGCTAACTGTGCATCCCATCCATCTAAAATCTAACTCCTACATGGTTTGCAGTATTGCCCATGCTCATAGAAAAGATGTTCATGCTGCAACACCTAGACTCTGTAATTCTTTCAATATGTGAGGTGCTAATCTGCTAAAATGCTCCTGATAATCATTTTTCCTATGTTTTATTTGTCCTTATTAAGTTACTGAAACCCCTGGGCTGAGAATTTTGAATATTTGCCTCTGTTCTACACAATCCTCTTTATCTCTGGGAGTTGACCCATGGGATGGAGCTTTAGATCAGTTTTAGGTACTGAGAAAGATTTATCTGTGTCAGTCAAGGCAAGCACCATATGTCTGTCCAGGAGGCTACAAAAAAGACAAGGGCCCGCAGAGGGCAGCTGCACAAGTGGCAGAAAATGTGGTGGTGACAAAGTTACACACATCTCTAGCTCCAACCAGAGGAAGATGACTTTAAACTCTTCCTGGGATCTCATTTGTGGAATCTGCCCGAATGGAAATGGTTTGTCTCTCATGTGCCCTGCATTCATCATCTCTGCACAGGTCCTGAGAACCTTCAAGATAGATCCAGCTGGTAGACAGTGGCTTTGCCTGTGTCAGTAAGAATATATTAGATTTCTGAAGGGGAGATTGAAGCAAAAAGGTATTACTGTTTCTCCCTGTGTTGCAAAAAAAGATACGCTTCATAGTTTGTGCCAATTGGAGAAGAAGTCTCCTGAGACTACTTTTTATAAAGGAGTATGTTTACTCTCCGGCAGAAGAGTTACCCAACAGTCAAGACTCTTGACTCAGTTGTGCTCTTAGTGCTGCCAACTCGGTATTGAAAGTTTAGTAAGCCTCAGAGAAGTCTTACTGGAAAGAAACAGGTAAAAAAAGACAAACTGAGGCTCTGTCAAAGACAAGGAAGAAAGTTGTTTGTTCTTAATGAGGCAGTAAATCCCACACTGTACAAACTGCAGTAGCACTAACAGCACCCCATATCTCTACACAGGGCAGTGGCATGACCTAATAGGTGGGAAGCTCTCAGTAATCCTTTCAGCCTTCCTTTCTTCCCTGCAGACCCCAAAATATAGCTGAACTCACAAAGTCCTTGTTGAGATTTTCTGTCGCCTCTTTTTACAAGACACAGCTGGCACTTCTATTCAGCATCCATCCATACACCAGTTGCAGTGCCTTATTGCAATCTTCCTGTCTCCACTGTCACCCTGTTTTCTTTTGTGATGCTGTAAATGAATCTATTTGTGCAATTAGCACCAGAGCTGTAAAATGCCTAATAACAGGGAAAACAGGAGCCTGTGAACTGAGGAAACTAGATACACAACCAGGTTGGGTGTTGTCATGTTGCATTTTCTTCATGAGCAAAAGGAAAATATACTTATTGCAGCTTCAAGGTATTTGGAGGTATTATGACAGTAAAAGTCTCAGCCAGATGATTCTGTAAGTAGCTGGGAGGTACCACTGATAGTAAACTTAAAATAGACTTTTCAGGGTGTTCCTTTTTACTTCAGTGTAATGTGCTTGAGAATCAGCAGAATCGGTGTTCAAAGTGGTCATTGGCTAAAATAAAACTTTACATAAGACCAAGACTGTCCAAGGACTTTTTTACCCTAAATAAACGGAAATCTTTGTCTTTCTCCCAGTTAAATATGGCAGTCTGGGCACTTTGCTGGCACAATGGAAACAATGTGGGAGAACACACAAAGTGCAATTTGACAGAGATTAGGCTTGCATTTGAAGCCTGCAATAGCTGGAACTTAAAGGGGCCACAAGCTAGATGTAAGTTGTATATGAGTGATACTAATAGCATATGGCAGAGATCCAAACCTTCAAAAACACATGCAGAAAATGCAGGGCCACAGCTCAAAATGATGGAACTCATCTGTATCGTGTTGTCCAGTTTGGTAAGGATGAGGAAGCTTGTGCTAAAACGCTGTCCTGACCTTTAGAGAGGATCTTAGACTGAGATAGTCAGGCATGGCTGTCTGCATTTAAAGGATACAGCACCAGTACCCACTAAATAAGATTTTTTGTGGTTTTCCATTGAATTCAGTAGAACTGCTCAATGTTACTCAGGTGTATGTATAGTGTCAGGACTTCAGACATGATGGACAAGTTCATTATAAATACATCAAAATATTGATGAAGCTCAAGTTGCAGTTGTAAATTTTTGCATTAGTTTTTAAATATTCACACTACTCTCATACTTGGACTAATTGCTCTAAGGTAACAAAGCAAGTCTAATATTGACAACTTGTCCGTTCACTTCTTGACACTGTGGAGATGAACTGACAGAGACAATATGATGGATTTTTTTCAAGCACAAAAACCCTTATATCTTAATGTTGGTATATTGCAAACATGGAAAGCAAGTATTTGAGGACATCCACTTTAGGGCTACAAGGTTTAGAACCAAACAACCCTTAGTCAGTGGTAGAGATACACATACTCCACACACTGTGAATACTCACTCACTACAGAAGTGATATCTCATGCTATAATACAGGACCTTTTGAGATTTTCTTGGTTCCTCTTTTCCTCTTTGTCCTATGCTATCAAACAAAATCCATTGAACTAGCGATAATAAGGGTGCATGGGAGGTAGATTCCTAGATTGAGCCATCATTTTTATGTCAAATATCCATTCCCTTTCAGCTTTTAAGAAGAGAAACAACCTCATGTGTTTAGCCTTGTACTAACCCACAGCTGACACACACTGCCCCTCCCAGCACCATCAGGTTAAAAGATTTTCTGATATTTATGAATGCACAAAGTCACATGTCTCATTTATCTCCAGACCTGAGGCCCCATTATCATGTCAGCTCACTTGCTTAACCTAAAATCCTTACAGAGAGAAATTAAAGAAAGAGCTGTAACAGAACTAATATCCCTTAATCAATTGCCCTCTGACACGTCTCACTCAGAGGCTGGCACTTGCAAAATGAATTAGTGTAATAAGCTAAATATGTACAGCAGATGGCATGGACATTATAATAAAAGTAGATGAAATAAAACATCAAATAACTTGTAATGATTTATAACTATTGATCCCACTAAAGCATTTCTCTTCCTTCAGGGATGGGAGTAAAGAAGGAAACATTAGCTAAGTCCTTTCTTATATGTTGTCTATATTTTTTTTCCCTTCATACTGAGGTGTAAAAAACATTGAATGTAGAACATCTCTAAGCATTCAGGTAAAAACTCTTTTATGTAAAAGTTTAAATAAATTTTCTATCTATTTGAAGGAGTTTAAATAGGATTTCAAACTGATATTTTAAACAAAACTGCTTTATGAAGTGATTTTTGGGGGGGAACTACATATCTAAATCTCTCAGCTTTATGGGGCATATCCATCTGCATCAGTCACATTGCATTATGTTGTTTCATAAAATGTCATAACATCTCATAGGACATATTTTTTTCTGAAAACCATTTTTACCTAAATGGTAGGGTACGCTATTCACAAGGAAAGCGAGATTAGCTGGCAAGGTATGACAATATAGAGCTGAAGGGAAAACAGAAAGCCAAAGACAAGACACTTAATTCAACTTTCCCTTAGAAATAATATATTCTGAAGAAAGGGAGGGAAAAAAATCTAAAAAAACAGTGTTCCTGCACGTGTATTAGCAGGTGATAAAAAATGTCTAAGCCTTGATTATTGCAAGTTCAATCTCAGATCCCAGCCAGAAAGTATCTTCTCCTAATGGGGGCTGCACAAATGTCATTGTGATTGCTACAGTGAGGAGTTTAATTTCCAAAGCCCAGAAGACGAAAGAAATAACATCTATAAAAATTTTAAGTATAACAGTTATCTGCTGGTTATGTGCTTCCCAGTTCAGGGAACTATTTGCACAGCTTAACTCTGTCTTTAGGCTAGCATTTGTTTAATACAACTGACCTCAAAACTGCTTCAGCACAGAGAGAAAGTTACGCACTAAATTAAAGCTGTCATGCAGACTTAGGATCTCGTTAAATTATTTAACCTATTATGTAGCTGAAAATTAATTTAGGTAAAAGCAATTTACCCTGTTAATTTACAGACCTTAACAATATCTCATATTCAGCCTACAGGAGAGTTACATGTGGGGTTTTCATTCAACCAAACACCAGTGATTTACACAAACAGCTGTAATTCTTTCCCTTGGTGAGAGCAGAAAGCCTGATGAAAGGACAGAGCCTTTCAGACCCCTTGGACAGGTTCCACTGACAAGAACATAGGATTACTGATTACTGGAGATAAGATTCCTTGATTTGTCATACCGTTTAGGACACTATGTGTGAAATTGGATGGTGAGTGAAAATTGCCAGAATTGGTATTAGTGGGTTTATTAACAGTTTCAACAAGTTCCTAACTGAAAAGCAGCACCTTGTTACACTCAGTCCTGGATCAGCCCCTCAGAGGGTCATCTGTTGAAGGGCAGCGCTTGTCTGAAATGAGTTTTACATTCCCAGGTGCAAATGAAGGCTATTAAAAGGAGGGGAGCATCCTTTCTTAGGAAATTTTTGGGGCTGGTTCCATCTGCCTTGGTAAAGAATGGTCACATGTTTTAAAAAAATAAAAGCATCATCTATACCATTTCAGCAGTTTTAATCACAGTGGAATTTGAAACTGTTACAGAATCATTCTGCTTGTTGTGATTAAAGTATTGAGAAAAAATGGCATTTTTTAATACCTTTCTTCAAACCCCTCCCTACCAAAATGAAACAAGAAAAAAAAATGCATGTGACAGGCTGTCATTATAAGTATATAGGAGAGGAAAGTGAGTAATCAAAAGAGGCTACAGCACAGGAAGGCTGTGACTTTGCTGTGTTCACCTCCTGGAATGTTATTTTTACCTGCTGTAAGCCTTGTGGTGGGCTGCCATCGTGCCAGGGGAAGTGAAGGTCCCACACTGACCTGTCAGCAAGGAGGGCAGCAAATCCAGCTGCCAGCATTGTCCCAGAGGGAGGGAATGGCCAGGCTGGGCACAAGTGGAGCAGGAGCCTGGGGCTGGGTAGAGCAGTTTGTCTTTGGATGGGTGTCAAGGCCCCCACCCTATGCACACAGAAAGCAGAATCAGCACAACCTGCTCCTTGATGAGTGGTGGGGCAGCTGAGCCTCCCAGGCACATACAAGGAAGATACAGCTGCTCTTTTATCATCAGGGTGGTTTGTGAGACACCCTCTAGGTCTTTGTGGGGAACTTTGCAGAACTGTTTAGAATACTCTCTGCCTGTAGAGATATTTAGGTGTCTTTATTAGCATTTAATTTCCTGGAACCCTGTGCACCACAGCTTCCAAGCCCAAGCACTAAGTTCTTTCAGCTATCAACAAAACTTTGTTAAAAAAATTAAAAGCCCGCTCTTCCTTTTAAGATGAGTAGAGTGAAACCTAATCATGTCTGTCTTTTTTCATGCTCTGATATGCATATATATATATATATACAGACCTCTTTTGCCCTTGCAGTCCCTTAGTGGCCCCTAGCCCCTTGCCAAGAACATGTGGCACAAAGGTGACTTTATAGGTGGTGCCCTCAAAAAACATGAATTGAGTTTGGTCCAAGCAAAACTTCAAGTTGAAATATTATTGAGAAATTGCAACATGCCACTTGATAGATTTCATTTGGAAACAGTTGGGAGGATACAGTTGCTCAAGCCATATCAAGCAGGCCTGTCAGACCCTGTCAGCATCCCTTCAGGAGGATTTCCATAGATTTTTGAGGGCCTATTTGAGTGATACGAGGCTGCCTCTGTCTTTTAACCCAGGCCTGTCTTCTGTGGCTGAACCTGAATTTTGCAAGTAGATTTTTTGCAAGACCTTGTAGTGTGTGTTTTTTGATGCATCTCCAGGCAAACAACCATATTCCTGCTGTCTCATTTGTCATGGTGTAATTGTTAACCATGGCATAGCAGGTTATGCAAGCTTTGCAGTATGAAGGGGGTGTCAGCCTGAAAAGCCTTTGGCTTCCAACAACACTTTTCATTTAGAAGTCATGATGTGAGTATAAGGGAGGAGCAGAATCCTTTTGTTTCACTTTTGAATTAGAAAACTAAAAAAATCCAAGCAGCACACACTAAATTCTGTACCCAACCCAATGATAAAAAGCAGCTATAGATTAATCGCTAGGAGAAAATAATTCTGCTCAAATTCTGAATGAGACCGAGACTTTCATTTTTCATTTCATTTTCTTTTTTCTCTCTTTTATCAAACATTTTAACTCCCTTTCCTTCCTCATATTTAGCCTTCTATTTAAAACTTTTTTACTGAATGTTTTTAAAAAATTAATGCACTAGAGAAAGGTAAAGAAAACAACAAACTCCCACACCTTAACATAACCACATTTAGTCACACTTTATTGGGACTGAAGGATGGTGGTTTTATGAAAATTCTTGAACAATGTCTCCTAAGACATCACTCTCAAGAAACATGGTGACTGCAAGGGTGATACTAAAGTATCATAAAAGCAAAATAGCTTGAGTGCTGGCAGTGCTCTGACTGCATCCTCCAGCCCCACCTGAACTCTCAGCACACCCTCTTTCACACAGGTAAGTTGTACAGGGATACAAAAGGTAGCCACCCTGAGATAATACCCACTTTTTCATAAGAAGAGGAAATAAAAAGCTCCCGTAGCTCAAGTAAATGAGAAAATTGTTTCTGTGCTTTGGGATTCTTAGAGGTTAGGAGAAGCAGAAATCACCAGCAGTTAAGAACAACTGAAAATAAAGCCATTCAAAGAGACAAAAAAAAAAAAAAAAAAAAAAAAAAAAAAAAAAAAGTAAAGAAAGGGAATCATATCTGGGTCTTGGGTATTGTTTAGCTTCCAACAAGCTTTCATGGCTGTTTTTATAATCTTATTTTTCAGACCTTCCCCTTCCCACTGTGTTAATGAGGCGGGAATTGACTTGCCTACATATTTTCTGGCTTCATATTTAGCAATGGGGCAACATGCTGAACAGCTGACTGTGTGCACTGTACTGTGGATCAGATCTATGCTCTTTTGTGTCTGATGATTGTTACATCTGTGAAAAAGTATACACCAAGTTCCACATTTGTATTTGCTTTGGGTAGATAATGGCATTTTCTCTCAAGCAAGCTTTTCTTTCTCCACAGCATGATCATGAGACAGCATGCTGAAGTGACATATATTATTCTAATTAACTCCCTTAGATTTAAGGAGGAATGCCTCTGTAACTGCATGGAACTCCATATAAATTCCCCGTGAACTCCACGTTTCATTCAGTACTTACAAGCTATGAGCAGCTTGCAGATGTGCCAACTCTGTTTGCAGGCCAGCTCTGCACCCTCTCTTGGGCAAGGAGTTTCCCCCTCACCTCTCCTTCTCTTGCAGCTGCTGACCTTGGTCTCCTTCCCGTTTCTGAATGTTACTGGGAAGCCTTGGGTACAGACTGAGGTGACATTGCCACTAGTGATACATCTAAGAAAAATTGCTTTGGATTTTGAAGTTGTGAGTTGGCACCACTTGTGATTCTGTGCCTTCTTCGGGTGATGTTTTCTCTGTCCAGCATGTGTTCATCATGCATGTTTCAAGAGTAGCCCATGTTTGCCTTTGAAGTATCTCTGAGAACACAGAAAATTGAGAGAAATGTGAGACTGCTGGTGGGAGTTGTGGGCAGCTGATGTGAACACAGGAGGAGGTGTGCTTATAAATGATGAGCCAGGAAGAAGGAACAAGTAAGAAACGGAGAAGATGTAACCCTTGATTTGGAGTGAAATTGGATTTCCCCCAGTCTGGACACAATTCCATTTTCCTTTTCCTCTCTAACAATATCCCACAAGGATTCACCTGGAGAGCACAGTGGGCTAGGAAGGAGTAAAACCTCAGCTGGAAACCAATAGCTTTCCAGTTTATGAACTTTCCAGCTCCTTCCAAGATCAACACGGTAAAACAATACAGCTGCATACCTGCAGACACTATAATGGCAGAGCAAATTGCTCTCACAGAATAAAAGCTGTGTTGCTGTACCAGAAGATGCTTTCAAAACTCCGTGGGAGAGCTGTGTGGATCGCTTTGACATAGACAGGAAAAGCATTTCTTTGTGCAGAAAGTGAAATGACAGCTTTTAAACTATGAAAGCAGCTACAAGTTACATGTATAAGTTTCCTGAGATGAAACAGGCTTTCAAATCAAGTAACAAGGCTTAAACTGGGGAACATAATCAGACATAGTTGAGACAGGAACTGAACCTAATGCAGGATTTCTTTCCCTAGTGCATACTAAGTTATGTTTCACATCCACATAGCCTGAAGCTTCAGCTTTTCTCAAGAGGAAATGTACGTACAGGTAAAGTTCTGGAAGAACACTAACTTATTTCAATAATTTTCTTTGAAAATATTAACTACTTCCTGACCAAGCTTTGTCAAAGAATGTGTACTGGGCTGTGTATAAATGCTCAGAGAACCATGTACAAACCAGAGTATACTCCTTTGGCTACATCAGACAGGTTCCTGAAAATAGTCAGTTTCTGTTCCTGCTTCTTACTTGTCATTTTGTCTTGCCTTCCAGAGAGCATTGGACATTTTTATCTCCTCAGAGGTTAAATCCTTGGAGATACTGTGACTAATTCAGGGGCACTCTGATCTCCCCTGTCACACCACAGTGATGCTGTAATCTAAGTAACAGCAGCCACATCTCTTAATTAGAAGACCACATTGAGCCATATGGCACTGCTACACATCAAATTGCTGCCGTATACAACTCTGGGGGCTGGGTACCCATGTATGTGCTGCTTCAGCTTTTCAACCTCCAGATTCTGAAGTACAGCAAAGTTGATGACTACACTGAATCCTTGTTAAATACCAGCAGAAAAGATCCCTGAGGAATGCCAACTTCATGTGAAAAATGAAACATCCGTTGTGTTAATTTAGTTCAGTTTAACTGAACATTGGGAAGGCATCATTTGTTTTTTCCCCAATTAAAGGGTGCCATGTGCAGTGCACCCAACCAACCAGGAATTAGGGAGAGCTACCCTGGGACTTTTCACTGACAGTGAAGGCTGCAAACAGTTTTCATTAGCATGCAGCCTACTAATGAAGTGTAAGTAAGGCTTTGCATTAAGAAAGGAAAGAATCTGTGTCCCAGAATACTGATTACTGTGAACAGCAATGCTGCAGTGGAAGGCATTAGATGGGAGAATGTTTTTGAGAGCAGAGTATAAAGAGGGTCTGGCTGTATCAGGTAAAGCACTTGATTTTAAGAGATTCCTGATCAGTTTATACCCTAAAACTGGAGTAAGCATCTTTCTACTTTGTAAAATGAAGGCCTTGGGAATTGCATTTTCTCTTCAGGACAAGTGTGGTAAAAATCAGGGGTAATCTTGAGCTACCAAGATTGTATATCCTAGGACTCAAGCTGAACTTGCCTTGCAAAATCACTTCAGGGTTTTGGTATGGCTCTTTTGGAACTTTATGAGATGGAGACAGAATTCAGGCAATCAGCTGTCTGTCAAGCAGGCATGAGGTTCAGATCTCAGCTTTTTCTCCAGAAGCTCATAGCTTCAGGGGCTTAGGCTCCCCTTCCTCACTGATCTTCAAGGGGGCATGACTGTTTTGTTCTCAGTCAATACATGGTTTTCTCATGAAAGCAGTCCAACAAAAAAGCAGCCAGCAGCTGAGAGCTGTAGTCAATAAATACAACTGCATACAAATTGCTTCCCCCAATGCAGTATGTCCTTGCATCTATCAGAACTGATGCCTCTCCTCAGATAGTGCTGGAGCTCCCTGGTGCCACCAGCTCCCAAGAGAATGGAAACAAAGGGGAGGGCAGTGGAGGCAGGCATGCTACACACATTCCCACTCTGCCTAGCTCTCAGACACTCCTAGAGCCTCCAGAAGTGTCTGTTGCTTGTTTCAAAACCTGATAGACATTATAGATAGTACAGTTCAGTGTTGAGTCTCAAAATACATATGTGAATGAGGTAATATATTTGAAGAAGTTGTGATAATGAATTACCTTCAGGATTGCACTTAGCCTTAAGGTTACTCAGGCAACCTAGGTATCAATATGCACGTAACCATCTGGGTACTGGAACAATTACTGTTTTCCACACAGCATTTGCAGTCTGTACATTGTTATGAAAGTGATCTTCTGGCACCATCAATCCGTACTTGCCTCGCCTACATAACCCTATTACTAGAAATAGTCTTGCAATTATTACCTAAAAGCATAGATATTTGAACTACTTTGCCATTGTGAGGCTGGTTTTTAGTTGGCATGTTTTTCCTTCCTATTGATATACTTCTGTAGCAGAGGATTTTCAGGGCTTCCTTTGGATGTATGATCTAGAGAAGGTTTTTATAGGAAATCTTTGTATTAAAAAGGGGGAGTCTGCAAGTCTTGCTCAGCATTTGTTCTCCATCATTTTCTTTAGCAATGATACTGAAATTGAAAGGTATGGTCCTTGAAAAGGCTCTGCCCCACTCATTTACAAGGAAAAAGTTACACATATTATGTGTGGTTCTTCACAGGCCTCCTGCAATTGCCCTCTAAAATTTTTCTACTTACCAGTTTCCCCCAGAGGCCACAAAAAAGGTCACAGTAGTTGATGTTTGAAGATATCTAGCTGACTCTGTCCTGGAAGTGTCCTGGTCTGGGATCCAGGTAAAACAGGCTGCACTTTTAGTTTCATAGAGTCATGGGATAATAGAATGGTTTGAATTGGAAAGGAGCTTAAAGATCGTCTCGTTCCAGCCCCCTGTCATGGGCTGGGACACCTTTCACTATCCCAGATTGCTCAGACCCCCATCCAACCTGGCCTTGAATATCCAGGGATGTAGCATCCACAACTCTTTTGGGCAACCACTTCCATCACCTAACCATGATCATAGTAAAGATTTTCTTCTGTATAAATCTAAATTTCCCCTCTTTTAATTTACACATTACTCCTTGTCCCATCACTATAGTTCTTGATGAAGGGCTCCTCTACATCTTCCTCACAGGTCCCCTTCAATCACTGGGAGGTTGCTACCAGGTCTCTACACAACCTTCTCCTCACCAGCCTGAGTTGAGGCTCACCTCAACTTTCTGAGCTTATCAGACAGGTTTTTTTTCTCTGATTGAGAAAGTACAGTAAAAATGTAATAAAGGAAAGTGCCTGTGTAGTCTGAGACGCACAGGCAGCTGCAGACACAGCAGCTTAGAAAGCAACACCTTCAGCTGTCATCAGAGAGCTGTCTGTGTCTTGTTCAGCTCTACAAGAAGTGGCAGAATGGAACACCCCACTGCCAGAAGTGGTAAGGACTGCCTATCCATGCCAGAGGTCCTGTACTTCTCCATCTGTGCTCCAGGGGAAACAAGGTGTATTAATGACACCTAGGCATATTAGTTCATCTGGAGTACATTACTTGTTTGTTTTTGATTTTTTTTTCCCTACAGAATTCAATAAGAAGAGACAGAATTATAAGAATTATCACTGAACCCTGCTTGTGCACATTTGCAAATCTCTCTGGGTGTCTATTTTGAGCAAAATATGGTAAGATATTGAAAACTTGTCCCAGCTCATTTTCAGGACATGCTTGATTTTATGCACGAGCAGTCTTACTGTGTTCAGTGGAAGTACAGAATTCTTTAAATGAAGCATTGAGATGAGTTTCATTACAGAATCTGTCCCAGAAACCTGTGAAATGTGACCTGTGAAACTTTGCTAATAAATTATTCTAGTATTGTAATGTATTTTTAAAGAGGATTGATAATGTTCCATGGTCATATTGGTAAATGCATAGATAATTTCTTCACCCTCTATATCTCAGTGCAGAAACAAAGCTGTAATTTAGTATAACCTGGTTTCTTTAATTGTTCAGTCTTTGCAACACAATGATTTGCAGTTAGGACAGTCTGAAGACTGTAGGCCACCATTAGTGTGCATAGCAAATAAATGGCTTTGGAGGTCACAGGTTTTGTCAGTCTACCAATATCTTTGAGTAGACTGATTTTCAGTTGGCTGGTAACTTCTTAACTTTCCAAAACTGGAGCTCCATCAGTAGGGATTTCAGGGAGTCTCCAAATAGACACTGTTGAGCATCAGGGCTTTCCCCACTATAGCTAGAGCTACAAATTGAAACATATGAGAGACAGCTATAGACAGAACAATTTATTCAGCTATATTTATCTTCAGAGACTTCCTAGATATGGCCATCTTAAAATTTTCCTAGTCCTAGCAAGATTAAGACAGTTTTTGCCTTGATTAAACCACTTGAATGAAGAAATTATTATAAATATACCAGGAATGATCAAAAAGAGACACCAAGTTTTCATGCATCACATTGTTCCAGTCTTAAATTTAGTAGGGATTGAGTACTCAGGTTTTGTTCACAGCTGTTAATAGGAAAGTAGTGAAAAATAAGCAGAACAACAAAAAATAGTAATGTGGTGGTGAAGCAGATTAGCAGGTAGGATAAGGAGACCTTGATTGTTGGGGGAGAACTGTTTGATATATTGAATTGTTTGGTTCTGAGTCATGCAGTTCATCGTGTTGAGCAGCCAAGATGGTGCTACAGGGGGAATCTGCTGGTCTCAGTTGTCAGCAAGAAGAGGTTGTCAGGAACATCCAAAAGAGCCAATGTTTGTAAAATTGATTACAACTAATCATTACCAATGTTGTTTGCTGTACACCCTTTCCATCAATCTTTTTCTAGTGGTAACAGAGGAAATTATTGCCTCTTTAGCTTTGTACACATGCTCTGGCAGTCATTCATACTTGAGAAAGGGACACAAACCCATAAAGTATCTGGCCAACTCAGTGCTGCACATTCAGGGCTTGGGGTTTACCTTTCAGAAGCTGAGTTGCCTTGTATCTTTAAATGCTCAGAATATGTAGCCCTGGGCATAAATATCAGAATTTGTAGCTGATCAATTTTCCTAGAGCTGGTCAAATTAGTAGTCTCTATCAGTTACACAGGAAGGAAATTACACAATATTTTTAAATTTATATCTCATACTCCACTAGTGTGATACTTTGAAAATAATAATAATAATAATAATTTGAAAATAATTTATGCAAAGAAATATCATTCTGTACAATCTGATTTTGATTACTCGCCGCTTTCTAATCTTTTTTATAAAGTACAGGCATCAAAATCACATCCTACTCTTTTTGCTTCCTTACTGGACACCTAAGAGTATAAAACTCTGTGGGCTTGGTCTGAATTTTCAGGTGATTTAGCATGGATGTCCATAAAATGGACATTTCAAATGTTTTACAAACATTTTCAGAAAAGTATTACAAACTTAGAAGCTCGAAAGTGCTCTGATTGTAGCAGCTCAAAATTCTGAATTAATGTTGTAGGGAGTTCTGAAAGAGTGAAAGGTTTGTTCTTATTCTGGAATGAAAATCAAAATATTTACAACTGCTGAATGAAAAGATGACACAAAATATCTCACCTGAGAATTGTTAATTATGAAAATGAATAATTAGCACTTCTTTACTTGTGTTGTAACCTTGGCCACACTGAAAGATTAAAGAATGGCCTGAAAACCCTGCAAAGAAAAGTGAAGTGGCTAAGTAATCTGGAAATCTGAGACATGACTGCAGTTTTCTAGGTTTCCAAAATTCTTCCCATAAATTCAAAAAATCAGGATTTCTGAAAACTTTGGCTGAGTAAAGACTGATCGAAATGTCACTGATTTCAGCTGTGTTTTGTATTACAAAGCTACACATACTTTATTCCATTTAAGCAAAACAATCCCAAGAAACAGAGATGACATGATAAAGGTCAATGGCCAAAGATGTGAGCTGCTTAGTGAAATTTACTGCAAAAGGAGAAAATACTGATTATATCTCTGTGTTTCTCTTTCATTTCTTTATTTTTTGAAAATGAAGTAAAATGTCCTTGAACAAAAAAAATTCTTTGCAATGTTGCTTGGTGTGATTTGGCAGAACTCTGGCTTTTTAACCCCTCATCAGCTCAATGAAATTAATCTACTTCTGCAAACATTTTACTTTCAAGTGACACTTTTTTCTTTAAAGAAAACATTGAAATTGTATTGAAAAATATCTGACAAACTTTGATGAGTGATGTCAAGCCATAAATAACTATAGATAACAACTTTATGTTGACTTGCATAAATATTGTCAGTCAGTGTAATGAAAAATTCTAGTTTTTAATGTGCATTTTAAATGCTATTTGATTGATTTCTACAGGTTCTTTAGAATTTCTGCTGCACATTTCAAACTGCATTCTGCTTTTTATGTCGCGAAACATATTTTCTCCAGTAAAAGAGGATGCCCTTTGCAAAAGATCCATTTTCACTTCTTGAGGTAAGGTGAATGAGTGTACTGTTTAATTATTTAGGAAGTGAAAGCTAATGGACTTCCTATAATGTGGGTTCTTATAATTTTCTAAGGCATCCTTCTCTGTATACCTGTGTGTGGTTCATCTCTGTCCTTGTAAATCTAGTCTTATAACAAATTCCAGGAATATTTGGGAAAGAGAATGTAATTTTTAAAGAATTTTTTGTGCCAGGATATCATTCACTTCATTAAAAAAATAAGTAAATGAAAGAGAAGCAGAGGAATATAATTAGTATTTTTTTTTCTATTGCAGTAAACTTCACTAAAGAGCTCACATCTTTGACTATTGACCTTTATCCTGTCATCTCTGTTTCTTGGAATTGTTTTGCCTGAAATGAGTAGAGCATATGTATCTGCAATGCAAAACACAGCTGAAATTACTGACACTTGAATCAGTCCTTATTGTGCTGAAGTTGTGGTAGGATATCCCTTACTTAAACTCTAGTGTCACAATAAAGCAGAGTTGATTTCAGCATAAGGAATGGCAATCATATGCAAATATATAAATGCCAGTGCAAACAAAGGGCAACATGCAAACAGATTTGCTCTTGGCAGAATTTGTTTTAATTTTCAAATGTAATAAAATAGAGTAGATGAAAAGAAACACAGAAAAGAAGCAAGATTAACTAGTCATGTCACCTCCTGGCTGAAGTCTTCAAAGTCCTGCTGTTCAGAGCATTGAGATCAGTTACCTGAAAATTGTGAATGCTGCAACAGAGTTTATGTTAAGCTTTCTCAAGACATTCAGAAAACATATTTAAACCTAAATGTTCCTGATCCAAATGCTACACAATTGAGTGCAGATCTGTGATGTGAAAACAGTATGCTGGCTTCCATCCACAAAAGAAATTAATGTTCAACCAAATCACGGTGTTGTCTAAAATGCACGTTACAAAAAGAAGTAGCAGATAACATTAACGCACTCCACAAATGTATGTGATCAAATAATTTCAGAGGAAGCCTGCAAGCACCTCAAAACATGCTAAATTAACAGCATAATAGAATATTATACAATGAAAGTAGAAAAGAAAATGTGAACTAGTCACAGTCCAAAAATGGTAAAATTCAAATAGTATAAACAGGTGGAGAGGGCTCAGGATGGAGCTCAGTGGATTATTCTTGGATTACTTTTAAATCTATGTTCAAATCCTCATTTTTACTGCAACTGAAATAAGTACTGATGATGTGAAACTTGTCTGCAATGAAAAGTAATCCACATGCTAAAGACTTCAGGAGTCAGAAGAGGTTCTTCATATTTCTAGGTGACTTACAGCAGTCAGGATCTACATCCATGTGGAGGCCCAGGTTCTCCATCTGTCTTTTGACATATCTCACCTTAGTAGACAGGCAAACCTGACATTTTTTTACTTAGTTACAGCATATCTATGATAAAAAAATATGTAGGAACTGAAAAGTGTAGGAACTGAAAATAATGAGGCTGTGAGGATGTTAAATTTCAGATTTAAGGGGTGATCCAAAATGTGATATTTGCATGCAGTTCCTCAGGTCAAAATGGCTTCTGTGTCAGTGAAGCATGAAGGGAATGCATACACACACATATCCATGGATACACAGTCTCCAGACTTTCAGAGCAACTGTGGATTAAGAGCTCTTCATCTCTGAAAAGGACGCACACCCAGCTTGCCAAGCTGAGCTGCAGCTGTGGATAGACAGCAATCACACAGGGGAGGCCCAGTCCATGTCTTGGGATACATCTCAGTCCAGCCCTGGGGCCATTCCCACTGGAGCCACACTGGCATCCACCCTGCTCACAGGCAGCTCATTCCAAGAAGTGATACATCTCTTCCAGCCAAGTATATTTCCGTTTCACCACACCATTTCATTAGGATGAGACGCACCCGCTTCCAGGGAGACGCTGCCATTGCCTGGGTGTGTGACCTTGACGGAGCCAAGTGACAGAGCAGCTGCCAGAGCTGTGGTGCATCAGCCATGGAGCACACAGCACAGCTGCTGCCTTGGTGACTCCTGCACCACGTGCCCTGCACACCACTTCTGGCCTGAGCAGAGCCTCCCTGAGCCAGACTGAGGCCACTCCTTCCTCCCTTCCCTGCTTCTAGACAAGTAAGCAGAACACTCCCTGAGCATTGTACAGGCCTCCAAATATATTTACCTCAGGGGATTTCCTGACCCTGATGTTGTTTGCCTGTAACTCCCAGTAGATCTAATCTCCAGTGGCTTTTCTCATATGTGTCCTTGGAATCATGTCAAGTTTTGCGTCCACAGACTTGTTTGCATCCTTAGCAGTGTGGCTTTTGTGTTTTGACCCTCAGCTGTGACTTCTTCTTTTGATATGTCTTCTCCTGACATTTTTCTGTGACCTAGCATAGGTTAGAAGCTGTAACAGGAAAGGCATAATTAAACAGAAAGCTTACACGTGCTGACAAGGAGTGGTAGAAGTACTGAATCCTTCATAACAACTATATGAGGCCAAGAGGTGCAAGATCATGTAACCTCAGCTGAATTTGGCTTAATATTTGATAGAGTCCATTCAAAGCAGTGTAATAAACTAAGAACATCTGTTTTTCATTGTCACTATTAATGTGGTTTTTGTATGTGACTGGCTCATAAAAAAAGGTTCTGCTCTAAAGTGTTGTTTGTTCAGCACTGAGCTGATGCACATGCCAGCTTTTCTGCCCCCCGATGCAACAAGAGCATGACTCCTTTGCAATGTAGTATTTGGAACTTAGGCAGTATTTGTTTATAAGTGCTCACCCAACAGTCACTGTTTCCTAGCATCTTAAAAGTTACACAATTTCAGGGTTTTCTGTTGGCTGTGAAAAAATTATGCAAGTGCATGGTTCTTTTTTCATCTTTTTGCTACATTAATTGAGTCAATCATTACATAGTTATTATTTCTTTTAAGTTTGCTTTCAAAAGTACTTTGCTTCTTGTTTCCTTCAGGAAGAATTTCTTCACTGAAAGGGCTGTCAAGCATTGAAACAGACTGCCTAGAGAAGTGATGGAGTCACCATTCATGGAAGCATTCAAAAAATGACTGGAAAAGAGCAAAAAGTGACACAGTTTTGTTGAAAACATGTTCAGTCAAAGGCTGAACTCTATGATCTTCGAGGTCTTTTCAAACTTTAATGATTCTATGATTTTGTTCTGTGATCCCCTGTCTCTTTTTTTGAACTCTTACCCCAAATCATGCCAGGGATGATATTTTGCCTCCTTGTCATCAGCAAGCTTTATCTTCAGCATTCAGCCCAGCCTCCCTTACCAGCCTTCATATCAAACACCTGTGTAGATGCCTGATAAACACAGGGGACTTCATGTTTTTAAAACTAAGCTGGTTCTTAAAACAACTATTTGTAGCTCCCAATCCTACCCCTCCCATTTTGCAGAGGCAGACTTGCTGTTGCCTTCTCTGGACATTTCACACCTGTTGCCCCTGCTCTCTCCTTCCCCATCAGTACATCCCTTGTACCTCCCTGGTGGTCCTGGCACGATATCAGTTCATGTGCAAGTAAAAATAAGCAAGCTGTGTGACAGAAGAGACTCATGGCTGTATGTCAATTTTATTTTTGTTGTTTGCTTTCCTATTCTTTAGGAGGGAAAGGGAGTCAGAATTACCCTAGCCAGTAATGTGAGGTTAAAAAAGCACTTGCTTTTCAGAGGGACATAGCTATTCCTGTATAGTTTATGGCTTTACCATTGCTCTAGAAGCACTCTGGCACCACAGCCTTCTCCATTTCATGCCCTTTGTTTCATATCTGCATACTTTAAGCCTTTCAGCACACATCATGTGTGAATTACCAATCTAGCAGCAGAAGTTCACAGAAGGGACAATGTATCTTAGCAAAACTTCTCTCTTTATTCCCTCTTGGAAAAAACATAGCTAGCTATATCCTATCCAATATCCTTTTCAATATGGCATGCATACCACATAGAGAAAGCTAGGCCATTCCTTGGGTGAACAGGATTTTACAGAACAGAGCTAGATGATTCTTACAAGTCAGTAAGAGCAATAAGATGAAAAAAATGAAGTCTCATTTAAGTTATCTGTTGGGAGGAAAATAGTGAGTCAACATTGACAATGTATTCATCTTAACGAGGACAAATATTTATACCAAACAAAATTTACATATCAGAAAATGCAAGAGGCATATAATTAACAAAAGGCATGGGAATTGGCATAACACTGATAAATTCTTCATTAATAAAATAACTGTTTTAAAATGTCAAAATGAGTATATTTTATTCATAAATTGTGTAGAATTTAGCACTCTAATTAAAGACATAAACTCCGTAGATATTTACATGGCAATTAAATCCACAATGCCAGTGACCCAGCTAAATTAATGTTGGCCCCAACTTAAAAGTAGACAGTATAAATAATTCACACCATCACTAAAGTCTTTGCTTAACCAAACAGTTCAGTGTAGAAAATTCTGGGAATTATGAATGACTTTGATGTGCATTAAAAAAACACAACAAAATAAAACGCAAAATAAAACACTTGAATGTTTTATTAGAGACTCAGATTCCAATCTAAGTTATATCAACAGTGATGGGAAGAACGCAAGCACAGCAGGTGATAAGAGTCCAGCTGTCTTCTTAAAGCAACTGAATCTGCTTTACAGATTCTTAGGCAGCAGAAGGCCTGTGCTTATAGTTCCACACAAGAGTTCTCCAGATTGTCAGGCATTGTCAGGCATTGTCATTGGTTTTGACTGGGCTAATTTATCACATATGAATTATCGGGCTTGTGCTTTACCCTTATTCTTTTTCCTAGGAAAAATCACAGCAGCATGCTAAGGAACGTTAAGAGAAAGGAACAGGCACATTTTAAATTAACATTTGATGGAATATGTTCATGTGGTGGCATGTAGAATTCCCTCTTTCTAAGAATTCAGAATTTGACAGTTGGCAAGGAATTGAAACATACGAAGGAGCTGTACAAAGGTAGCTTGATCACAGCTTCCTTGAAAGTAAAATTCTACAAGGAGATAACCACCTTGGCAATGTTCCTGGAGAATCAGCCACTTGCTTTTAGAGTTGGGTGCAAAATAGGGCACTGCTTCATCCTTGGTCAGGCTGAGAAAGAAGGGAACAGTGTTAGTTGAAGTCTTGGCATGACCTGTGTGCCCAAAGGTAGAAGTGCTCTATGTTGATGCCTGTGTTTAATAAGAACCTCAGGCGGAATCACTAGCAGATGAGACTGACTAACCAAAGGAAGTGTATAAACAGAAGTGCTCTGCCAAACACAGGTCCCAGAGCCAGGTGAGGATGAGTTCAAGGTCATATAGAAAACAAGGGGCCTGGAATGATGCTTGTGTTATATTCTTCCCATTACAACATCCTGTCTTGCTCCTTCCTGGTGCCTGATGCAAACCATACCCCAGAAGATACATGTTTTTCCCTAAGAATCATAAAACTGAATTAAAAAATCAGCTTTATTATATGCTGTGGTCTGCTTGCACAGAAGTGACTAACTTTTGTAACTATTAGGGGTAAACCCACTGTCAGTGTAAATCATGCAATCCATTCTCAGAACATCTCCCACCTCAAAACAGGCCTCAAGATGAAATTTAAGTATCAGGTAGATTATTTGCACAGAAGCAAATCCCACCACCATATCTACTCAGTACCTGATTTAAAAATTGGATCAGAAAATATTGATGAAGTATTTGTAATTTCCACAGGTCAAAAAGGCTGCAGAGGACCATGAAGGAGGTCCAGTTTGCTTTGAGTCTCAGGGGTTTTTTTCCTTAGCTATGTCCTATGTGAGGCACACAATGTTGTTATGCACACCATACAGAACACACCACCAACATCTTATGGCTCAGGGTTACTGGAATGTAACTTTTTAAATTTTTTGCAATTACTTACAGGACTTAATAGTGCAAAGTCCTTCTGAAATAACGATTCTCCTAAAACACTGGATATAATCCTAAATTCTTCTATTCCAGAAGGATATGGATAGGTTGGAAGATATTCAGAGAAAAGTAACAGAACTGTTTAAGGCACTGGAGGGACTGATTTATGGAAGGAAATTGCCAGAAATAAAAATGAACCTTATATTGAAGCTCTGACGATCTCAGAATGAAATGGGAGGCTGATATGACAACAATGTACGGGGTTTTTCAAAGGTGCAAGGTTCATTTATGGAAAGGAATTTGTATGCAGGTCATCCAACGGCTAAGATAGTAGCATGTAAAATCATGGGTAGAAGTATCAGGAAAAAAAAGACATACAAGTCATTAGTTAGCAAAGTTGTATCCCATGAGAAGCCACTGAATTAGTTTAAACAAGCTTTGGTAATACACTGAGGGCTGTACCATAAGGGAAAAGCCCTACGTAATCATGGAGAGAGGTTTAATAATGTTCCTCTTTCGAATTTCAGTGACTCAGCACCTCACTTCATAGTTTCTGCTGTGGCAATTATCCTTTTCTTTTGATTTTTCAATTTTTTTTATATATATATTTTTTTTTTACTCACATGTGTCAGTCAGCTAATAGTTACAATGATTTCATACATTATTCAGCAAATGGTTTCACATCTCCTACATCTAATTATCTTATCTGTATGCCAGTTATCTGTCATAGCAGTCCCTTGACCAGGAGGAGTTATACCAAGTCTCTGGGGGGAGTGCCTGCAGTCAGATCCACCTCTTCCAAGTTCTCCTCTGCAAGTTTGATTATTTGAGGTTAGCTCAGCTTCTGGGCCCACACCATTGAAATGCTGAATGTTCTTGGTTTGTGTTCATCCTTCAGGACTGGCACTTCTGGCTGTAGTAAAGTATAGAGGGCATGTCACTAAATCATAATCTATCAAGTCTGCTACTGAATTTGTTCTATAATAAGCCCTTCCTGATACAACTCTGCTGATCTCATCTCAGTCTTTCTTGGGTTTCAACACTTTAGCTGCATGATTGAAAGCTCTCATTTTTGGGGCAGAATTTCCAGAATAGGGAAGTGATCCTGATATTGGCTCCTTCTCTGCTTTCAAGCGATTGCTGCATGCAATTTTTCTTGTAATGTACTTTTCCAGTAATGGATTCAAGCAAACATCACTTCAGCCAAGGTCATAATTTTGGACTGAGCAAGGTAACAGATCTGTTTATATGCAATTCCAACAAAAGCTCTTACAAAGGCAGCAGTTTCTGGTAAGTATTAGCAGAGCCAGTTGCGACCTGATCTTGCAAGCTCATCCAGACTCTATGACTTTGTCTGGAGTTTTTGAAACACAAGGGAATATTTCACTTCACAGCCCCAGTTAAAATGAGAATCCAGTTCCTGAATGGATATTTTGAACATTCTTCCAGGAGTAAGAGATCAGTAACAATTTCAAACTCAGTTCTTTATATAAGCTTTACAAAAACACTTTAGAGGATAAATTAATATCATTGCCTCTATATCCCCTTAAGAATTCCACTTCTCCTGAATGAAAGACCAGTGGTATTTTTTTTCCTTCATCACAGGTATTTTTTAACGTGTCCCTAAAGACCTCCAACAAAACTCATCTCTATTCTGTCATTTTAGTACTCTCAATTTAAAAACTTTTCTAAATTACACTTAACCTGAATATTTCTGGTAATAATGTAAGCCTGTCGCTGCCTGTCTGCCTTGCTGGGGGCTTTGAAGAGTCAGCCATGTCTTTGCTCTCTGCTACAATCAGAATTCATTCACTTTGCTGCCAGAGATTTTGCTTTCCTACATTTTTTTCCATGAACTCCACTGCATTCCTTTTTATTGATCCCTACATTTCTTGAGGTGTTCTGCCCAAAACCAAACAGTGTTTCTAATATTCAGCTGAACCTTTGCGGAATTCTGAATAGAGGTCAAAGTCTATTTCACTTTTATAATCTCTGATGCAGTATTTTACAAAATAGCATGAAAATACTGCCTTTTGTTGAGCATTTAGATCCCCATATCTGTTTTGTAGAAATGCTACCTATAGGGTCATTTGTGAGCCTAAGTTTATTCATGGTGATGATTCCTGTCCATGTACTTTCTACTTGTCCCTTCTGAATTACAGTCTCTTTTTATAACTTCAGTTTTATCCCCCTTCTAGAGCATTCCAGATTTGTCCTGTCCTCTGACACACGTGCAGGTCCACTTAGTTTGGTCATCATCTCCAGATTTTTTTCCATCCTAGCAGTCATTGATGAAAATATTAAGTATCACTGCATCACAGACAAAAACTTTTAAAACTCCAGATTTGCAATGTAACTTGTCCAAAAAACACTCATGGTTTCTCTCCAAATACAGATTTCCTACCATCTTTATTACTCCCCTGTGACATGTTCATCCATTCTGTACTCCCCTAGCTTGTTCATGTGGTCTTCCTGAGTTACCCTACCAAAAATGCATTAAAATTAAATTATATGATGTGTATATTTTCCCTAACCACAAAGGAA
Organism: Hylia prasina; assembly: GCA_013397195.1. Classification (NCBI taxonomy): domain Eukaryota; kingdom Metazoa; phylum Chordata; class Aves; order Passeriformes; family Sylviidae; genus Hylia; species Hylia prasina. Next base: position 51,627 of record VYXD01010605.1, on the reverse strand, counting down.
AAACATCCTATCATCTTCCTGAAATGAATGAGTTGTTTGTAATGGTTTCTTTCTAACAAATACTCACTGGCTGTTGGATCATCTGCTTGTTTTCCTTCATGCATTTACAGCTAGGTTGGGGGCTTCTTTCTTCCAATAATTTTCCTTCCTTCCCTTTCTATATTGTTAGATGCTTTGTTTGCCTTTCTCCTGTCATTTGTATACATTATTTTCTGTGAATCATTCCTTCCTACAGTCTCTTTTGTGCGTTCCTTGATGTCTTTTTTTTGTCAGAAAATGTTGCCTATAGACAAGCAGAGTTGTTGTAGGACTTGGAGCATGTTCTGTGTTGAATCAATTTCTGCAAGATTTTGCATAAATAACCTTAATGGAGAAGGCATCACAAAGCTGATTTTCCAGGATCATTCTGATTTTCCTGATATTATTATCCACTGGCTGAAACTGAAGCATTTAAAAATAATGATCTTTTAAGCCACAAGCATAATACTTCCAGATTATGCTCAAGCATAGCTAAGACTCTCTGAGTGTTCTGGTTTATCTTGGTTCTTTTAGTATCTGAAACAAAGACAATGACTGTTTCCAAGAAAATGTAGACTCTATGTTAAAGAAACTTTCTGCAATATTTCGCTTCCAATAGTTCACTAATTTCTAGGGAGGAAATAAAAAATTCAGTAAATTGTAATAAAGCGCTGCCCTTTTGACAATGGAAGTTGTCATTTCACCCCCAATGTTACTTTTATAGTTTCCAAACTTGTTCTTGGCTACATTTCAAATATTTATAGCTCTCATATAATGTGTTTCAAGCAAATAGCCAACTCCTGCATGTGTGCTAAACTCAGCTATGTGAGGTAGTTAAGCATGGGAGTGTTAGCAGCAGCAGAGCCCCAACATAAGACTATGACTTAAATCACACTGACAGACCAAAGTAACTGCTGCATGTTTCACAGACACATGTGGAGATCTGCACAGGACTGGAACATTTACAAGGGGAGAAAAAAGGGAGATAATGCAAGACCACATGGAAGAAGTCCAGCATAAAGCTGGGGCATTGAATAAAGTGACTTCACTTTAGTTCATGCAGTCTGTACTTACGTTGTTGTTTATTTCCCTTTTTTTTCAATGGTCTAAAGTAAGCTTGTCCTCTTTCAGCATCATGAGGCACTCAGAGTCAAGCTCCATTTCTCATAACCCACTGAGGATTTTGGAACTGACATCCAGGACAGTCAGATCTCTGAAACAGAGAAAAAGAATAAATAAATGCATTTTTCTTTCTTATACATTTGTGACATTTCAAAATGGAAGTCTTTTCAGCAATTTTGGTAGTTGAAAAAAAGGAAAACAAGTAAATGGTGGCAATTTGCTTCCTGTTGATCTAGGATGAGTTTGAGAAAGGGTAGCTGGCTGTCTCAGCTCCATGGGCTTGAGGAGAGTGGAGCTGGGTCCCTGGACTGTCCCTGTCTCAGAGGTCTCAGTGGTGCCTTCAGCACTGAAGAATCAAGTCTGCATGGCTGACTGCAACTCCACCGTTTGGGGGGATCTAATCCTTCCTGGCAAACACACTGAGCATTTCACCATGCCTTTAACCTTGCCATGGCCCCTGGCTGTGGTCTTGTTCATTGATCTGTTCTGTTGACCATTTTGTCCAAACAGTTTCTACCCTCTCTTGGGACATGATGCAGCTTTGCCTGAGCATTGTGTGAAGGGTGGACGCCTTCACCCTTCAGCATCCTCTTTTGGCCTGGAGGTGTGAAAGCTATTTACCATAATGCACTGGTTTGCTTCATGGCTGCCCAGCTCAGTGGCAGGCAAGACTTTGCATACCAGCTTTGGACCTGACTTTTCTGCCCCTTCACACACCTGTGTTGTCCCCTGTGTTTCCTGTGTCACCCACCTCCCTCTCTGCTGCCACCATGTCCCCACTGCACAGCTTTGTGCGCTCTGCTGCTGCAGACCTGTCTCCCTACCTCCCTGCAGCCTTTGTCACATTCTCTCCTGCCTCCTGTTCATGGGCAGCCTTTTCTGAGAACACGGGCACGCAGCACAGCCCCACTGCAGGCTGCAAGCAGACCAGGAATCCCCCAGCCAGCAGGAGAGTCTCCAAGCCAGCCTGAGACATATCTGCTCCCAGCTGCCTGTCAGGCTGGGAGACATGCCGCCACTCCGCTGCTAGCACATCATCTCCAGACCAGGTGTTCTGTGGGTCGGCTTTAATTTGGTCTGAGCTGTGGTGCAAGCTTTATTTTTGTGTCTATTTTTCAAGTGCTTCCACTTCTAGCGCTGTGATTTTTATACACCAGTTTCTGTTTTAACCCTTAATCTACCAGTGACTGTTCTGTACATACACTGAAGATTCCTGTAAACACTCTTACCACACAATTTTCCTGCATGCTACTGCTTTCCTTTCTGTTAGCTTAATGTCAGTGTACAGTGAATTTCTATTTGCTTTCAAACCATGTCAGAGCAAAAGCAATTGCTGCAAATTTTTTAAGACACCTTACTTGTATAGAAGACTAAGCCTCCCTTAGATGCCCAGGGACTTGAGTGAATTTAAGTGAGAAAAAAAGAGTTAGCTGCTTAAGGCAAAAAATCTTCAAGATGTGTAAATAACTTTAGATTAGTCTGAAAAAGAGTTTTCTAAACCCATACCTCACATTACCTACGAAAGTTCCAGTAGATATTTTTAATCCCACTAGGCATTCATTTTTAGGTATCAACCTTCATTTATAAAACATTCAGTTTTAAAGGATCACAGGATACTTCTGAAAATGTTTTCCTTATACTTTTTTTTACCCAATGTTTGAGGCATGATATTTTTTTTCCCCCGGTTTGTGGCGTCTACAGATGTTTAATATCTCTTTGGTGGTAGAAGACTGACAAGTCTGATAACAGCAGGTTCTAACCTAGTTATTAAATGTTAACCTCTTGAGGTTAAACAATTTCTTCTGATATCATTAAAAATGCCCCAGGAATCCTAAGGTACCCTCCTCACATTTGCATCACTTGTTGAAGGAGAAAAATATTGTAGTTCTTTCCACTCCAGCCATTTTGTGCAGAACAGTCAGACAGGAGGCCTTTGTTCCCTTCATTCTCTTTTTCATCCTGTCTTGACAGGACCCTCTGCCAGAAAAATTCCCCAAACCATCTGCAGTTTACAGGGATTTGAAGGAATGAGAGTCCAGGAGGGCCTATTGTGAAACTCAGTAAAGCAACCTCCCTTTACCAACACTTAGTTCAGAAAATCAGGGCCACTTTCAATCCTTCTGCCAACAATCCCACACCAAGGTGTGCTCCATCCCTGAACAGTTAACTCCCTCAGAAATTTTGGAAGGGCTGCACCCTGCAATGTCAAGAAGCATTACAGCTGCTTGGTCTTTATGACTGCTGAGCTATTTATTGATGTACTTGTGTTCTGATTTGTGTGTCTCACACACATAGGAACAATTTAGCTTATTACCCTCCCTCCCCAAAATGATGTCTACAGACTGACATTTAATGGTTCATTCACCCAGAAGAACAGATGAGATGTCCAAAGCAGTTAAAGGAAGAGACATTTTCATTTCTAATAGCAGTCAGGATATTGGGAATGGATGACGCATCCATCGGCTAAGTCAAACTGGATTTTCTTGTTGCAGTACAGGCTTCTATTATAGCCTCATTGATAGTGTTCAGTAATCTTTCAATGAAGTGCACCGTATACAGTAATTGATGTGTAACCTTTCTTTGGGATCAAAATGAAGTCTATGAATAGAAGCTGGTTTAGGGCTGCACACCAAGGTCTGGGGTATAGTTCCACTATTTCTCATTTCTCTGGTGCATGCAAAGAGCGAACACCTGCAACTGCTTGGCAGGAAGGTTTTGTGACTAAGATGTTCTTTTCACAAGGCAAGAAGCATCTGAGTTAAAAAAACTACTTTTGCCCTTATGTAAGAGCCCCTCAATGGACTGGCATCCTGCATAATGCTTTGGTTTGCACTGGGCTCCTTTCCTACCACACAGTGGTGTCACTGCCCTCCTTCTCCCACTATGACATCATGCCAAAGCCAAGGCAATGGAGGAAGGCCACATTTCCATGCCTGAGTACAGGGAAGGTGTCAGTGGAACCTCTGAGAGCATTTTGAGCCTAGCCAGTTTGTTCTCCCTCACCTTGCTTCTGTACTAAACATGTAGAGCACACATTACCTACTTCGAATCTGCAGGACCTGAATTAGCCTTGGCATGCTGCAAAAATTGGCTTGAATCCCTTCCCTGGGATTTTCTCATTGTTTCTTTTTTAGTCAGTGGTGGCTTTTGTCTGTTTTTCACTCAAAAAAATGTTACAAACTGCAGACAGCATAGTTGAGAAGAGGACTGTAACAGATGCATGCTTTTTGACCAAATGTTTGTAAGATCGGACGTCAGTGCAAAAAGTACTGCAGAAGTGTTGTTTGGCTGCCTGACAGAAAAAGTGATCACTTTTTACTGTTGCTGCAAAATTGCCATATAAGGTTACTTTAAAGTTGTGTACTACATCTAACTTTCCCTTAAAATAGCCAGGACATACGGAGAGGAAAGCTAGAGGGTGGGGAGAGTGCATCAAGGCTGTCTGTGATAACATATTCGATGATGTTTACTTTTTGCTTTTGAAAGAGGAATGAAATACCTTCTCTTTAAAGAGAGGCAAGAAAACACTTCTTTCCAAAGTACCTGGGGCAGGATCAACTTCTGTTCACAGACACTGATGCACCATTTCCCTTGTCTTCAGCAGGAGCTGCTCATGCATCCGAAGAGAGCCCCTAGGCTCTACAGGTTTGATAACTTCCCAGCCAAGGAGTACATGTTTCTCCCTTCTCAGTTTTTGTCATTTACTCACTATCCTCCAGACACATCCTTTGTTAAACTGAAAGCCTTGAGAGAAAGCACCCATCTCTCAAATCCCCTGGTCATATGTGTAAAGGCAATTATGACTCTTCCATGTGGAAGATTTTAATAGACATCTTCTGCCTACAGCTTGATTTGTATCCTTTGCCTAGCCTACCTGAGAAGCCCAGAAATGGAAAGTGCACTGCTGTAACTGCATTCCTGCACAGGTCTGTGCATGGGGGTAAGCACACTGTGGAGCAGAGTCCATGCTCAGCACAGTTTCTGTTTCTAAGGGACCATTTCTCCACCTTTGCCCTTGTAGCTTTCTGTTACCTAACCTCTCTCTGAATAACCATTAGCAAAAGTCAGACCCTTGAATTTTCAGTAATACAATAGGGCATTTCTCTCAGTTGACAGCTTTAAAGACTTCTTTCATGTCAAAGGTCTTTCTGCCAGAGCCACTTGTGTGAAGGGCGAGATCAACTGAGAGGCTTTCTCTAGAACAAAGCCCCAGAATTACCTGACATTAACGTGTCACCAGGCATTTTGCTTGTGGCCACAGGTACAAGTACACCTCCTCTGACAGTGCTGCAGAGTTTGTCACCTACCCTACAGTTGTGCCCTGGTAGATAAAGTGTGTGATATTTCCCTGTTTAACCCTTCTGCCTATCTGTAATGTGGGAACTGCTCTTTAAAATTCCAGCATGACAAGTCCTTCACTACAGGCCATCCTGTCCACCCTCCTTGACTACAAGAGAGAAAAATTATGATCTTCACGACCGAGAGTTAAGCGGTGTAAATCATGAATGAAACCACACATAAATCTTAGGAAGCACCAAGATTTAAGATGCACCTTAGCTTTCCCTTGTTGTCTTAAAAGGTTTCCTGCTCAGTCTTCTGCAGGTCTCAGACTCTGTTCTGTGGTGTAGAATTCTCCCTGTGTATATACAAGGTCCCTAGTTTGGACATCACAGAGCCCATAGGTGCCAGAGGGGACTGGAGGTGTCTGGATATGATTAACAACATGGGTTCTGCTCTACCAAGTTTCTGAACAGAAAGCATTCATTGTGGCATTAATACTATATATCCTTGTGTGTCGTACGAGCCTGTGCACATCCCTACTGCTCTGGGATTGAAGGCATAGACTAATTTTTCAGTCTTACCACAATAACATGGGTTTCAGCATTCTTCAATACCTTCAAACTTTTGCCATCATTTCCTAGCTGGGGGATCTTTTCTGCTTGACTTGTTATGTGTATGACAGTAAAATAAATAGTCCATTAGAAGCACACAAAGACATTTAAGACTTAAAAGTTGGAATTCAGGGGTTTTTTTTCTTTAAGGGAACACTTGAATTTTGTCTTAGGAGATGTGAAGTTTTGCCAATTTCTTGTTCATATTCATAAGGTATGAAGTCTGAGTAATACATGAAAAATGCAAGTATTCATGTGGCTAGGAACTGCAAGCCCAGAGTTATAGATAAGAATATGAATAAGAATCCCAGTAAAATATTTCCATGTTGTTTAAACTCTGGCATTAAGTTACTTCTAGTGAAAGATGCTGCAAACTGAAGTTTTCCAAATTTTGGAAGAAATAGACACAACACAGTCAGTGACAAAATAAACCTCCCACAGATTGTTCTTTTAGGCTGTCTTCACCAGCTGTAAAAAACTAAAAGGACATGGAGTTGAAAATCCTGTTAGCCGATCAAGGCCCTTTCCCACCATTTCTGACAGTAGAGGGAATTGTAATTCTGGATCCAAAGAGCTGAAGAAACTGTTTCTTGCATGTTGGCTTATTAACATCCACCATTAACACCTACAATATCCCATCTACTGGAGAATCCAGAATTAGAGCCTGGTCATGTGTAAATGTGTTCAATAAACATGCAGTAAATTAGGCACTTTTTTTTCCCAGTGAACATTTTGTCAAGGATGATTACAGATTTGCCTCAGACATAAAGGTCGATAGAGTAAGCATGGCCAAGATTGCACTACAAATATTTTCATATTTATTCCAAAGCAATGAGTACACTTTTGGGGTGCTCAATAGCAGCTAGCATCAGACCATTCACTGAGAGTTACAAAACTTATAAATAAATACACAATCTATTGGCTTTGATGGGAGTTTGTCTGTAACCTAGGCAAGCTGGAATTTGCCTAGGGCCTAATGCAGGAAAAAGGATTTTCTTTAGAAAATCATCCCATGAGTAATATGACATTATTTTTTATTCTTTCTTTAATAAATATTTTTATTATAAATGGGTATTTTTATTATTTTTAGATATCATTAAATCCTTTCTGTAGTCTTTTTTCTTTTCCTCAGTTTTGCAGAGGAGAGCAAATATAGGAATTTTCCTTATCAGTCTGACATTTATTACCTTTTTTGTTTTCTCCTAGTTCTTCAATTACAAGATAAAGCCAAAAAAAGGGAGCTTCTGACCTTTGTAGAACCATCTAGTATTTTGTACACTCCTATCTGCACGGCTGCAAGGGCTAACAAATGCCTGTTTAAAAATATTTATTTTTCATTGCTGTAAAGGCAAACATCAGTTACACAATGTGGATATTACGTGGCAAAGTGATTCTAATGGAACATGGGCATCAACTGGAAGAAGCTCAATGAGTGTCTTGCTCTGTATTAATTTATTTGAATGCCGCTAGAAGAGCATTATCAGTATCACATGTCTGAATAAGGCCTATTTATCTTGTACTTCATTTTTAGAGGTGTAGGAAAGAGTGGTCCCTTTAACTGCTTGACATCCAGCCATGGTTTTCATGCATTGTCAGCATGTTCTGTTCTGCAAGTATTTTTTGAAAGACACACCCTCAGCTGTAGCATTTGCCTATTCCTCTGAAAAGTGACATCCTTAGAAAAAAAAAAAATTAAAAAGTATTAGAGAACCACCAGCTGGAATATATGATAAAAAAGATTCTACTAAGATAATATGTCCATTAATACTGTCCCAGATTGATCTTTCTAGAAGCTATTTTTCTTCCAAGTTTTGTTTTTAAATTTCTCTGAGCTTTCTTGATCACCATTTACTCATCTGTCTCTCACCAAAAAAAATCATGCACTCAGTGTCTAGCAATGCCAATGACTTTCAGAAGCTGTTGTCTTGTGGGTGCCATGAAATATTCACTAGACAGCTCAAGCTAGTTTCCAAATATAAATATCTGTCTGTGGATTGCTTCCAGAGGCAGATGGGGCAGAAATCAAAATTCATATGAATCTTATTGGAAAAAAAAAGCCCTATAACAAAAGAGCTTGTTTGGATGACTTACAGAATAGATAAAGGAAGTTATCACTGCAAATGAAGTACTCATTAAATTAAATATTTTTCAATTATTAAAAGAAACCCATGTTAATCTACTAGGGAAAAGTTATGTGCTAAGGCACCAATGACATTGATTTATGCATAATTGGATATAAAAGAGCAAAATAACATTGAGCTTTCCAATGTGAAAATGTATCTTAAGAACAAACTGAATGTTTCTTGGACATTTTTACAGACTAACAATAGTCAGTACCCTTACATTTAATCTTTAAATTATAATATCAAAGGATGAAGTCTACTTCTTTGAGCTTCATGAATCCAGAAACATGGCACATAGCCCACACTTATCAAGGCAAAAAAAAAAATGTGGGCATTTCCAGAGGATAATTCTTGTTTGTCTTTGAGACTCCTGTAATGGGATGGAAGAAGGCAGCTGCCTTTTGAGCTCAGGAATGCTGGAAAGTTACACTGGATTACTAAGTGGCTGCACTTCCAGTTCATGATGGAGAGAGAGAGGTGGTGCATCAATGAAAACATGGGTATGTTCTGAAGTTTGGGACATCTTAATTTTACCGTACAGAAGGGAGGTGAGAGTATTGGAGGAGGGAAAAAGGGTGGGCCCTGCACAGTGGGAAATGGGCCTGATTTACTGGTATTAGTCTGGGAAGCTAGGAGAGCTTGTGTTAACAAGTACCAGTTCATGATGTTCTGGTCAAAAAAGGATTACCCTTTAAGGAAATCTAATCTGTGTTTATGGGTGTATATGTTGTGTTTAAGAGAATATGGGCGGTCCAGAGTCATCAAGAGCTGCAGTAAATGTTGAGCTGTGAACACCAGAACTAGGCACCCCCAGCTTCAGTTTCTTTAGATTCCCTCTGCCCCACTCTACAACAAAGGAGAATAGGATGAGAGAATGTGGGGCTATAGGCAAAGTGCAGGCAGCTAAGACTGAAAAACTTGAATTTGTCAATCTAATAAGTACAGCCTCCAGAATATTGCTGTATATCAGTAGGAGCATAACTGGTATCCTGCTCTCAGATAAGAACCATTTTACCATGCTTTCATAAATCCATCCCCTTGAGAGGATATGGATACTGGGTGACAATATCTTGGGTACTCTGATAATGGTACTGGGTCATAGTGGGTGGTATCCAGTGTATGAAGCAAAACACCTATCACAGGTATTATTACCTTGTTTAAATTATGAGAGATAATGTTAGGAATACATCCTCAGTTATTTATCTTCAACACCTTTTTCCCAAAGCTCTCATTATCTAATTTTAGAGTCATGTTTACTTGCTTTTTAGTCCCTAACTGTTCAGGGCACATCATTGGAAGGCAAAATCATGGATAGTTTTATAAAAGCAATTCTTGTCAGTGCAGCACAAGAAAGCATCCCTTCTTCTGAGCTATTGCATCACAGAGACGTAACCATTAGAAAATGGTTCAATTAGAAATTGAAACTGTTTGTAGCTCATACCACCAAACTCTATCCAATTGTGCAGCATAAGAGAAGTGTTATAGAATGAGCTGGCAAAAGAGATGGATCTTCACTCATAATGAAAGTTTGGAATTAACAAAAAAGGTATAAAGCATCAGAAACAGAGTTAAATTTCCCTACCTTTTGGGGCTTGGACCAGTGTGTCACAGCTGAAAGACATGAAGATCTCTTCACTTCCTATCCATATCATGCATCTTGGGCATATCCTGCCTGCAGGTGCTTGGGTGTCAGGTCAGTTTGCGCCATATATCTGTAACTTCTGGATTCCTGTGGAGGGGAGCTTTGGTCTGCAGGCAGTCATAAAGCCACAAAGTTTCTACATCTGGATGCCCAGTGAAGCCAGATTGAGAGAGCTCCCAAGCTCACCAACCCTGACTGTCAGGTGGAGCGGGTCTCCTAAGGGTGCAGGGCCTGTACTTCCACATGTCTGCTCCCTTTCACTGTTGTTCTCTCGGTCCAAACCAGGAAATGCATCCACTGGCACTGAGTGAGAACTCAAGGGTGAGGCCTCAGTCTGCATCAGGCATTTTCCTGATGCATAAGGAAATCTTTCCCACATGGATGTTGAGTGTGCATCAGGACACTTCTGTGGCTGTACCACTAGAAGGTAGATATCTAGTTTAAATTTTGACTCCAAGATTAGACATCTTTTTAAGACCATATGTAGCCTCAGCCAAAATGCAGCTTCAGCCAGTTGAGAAGGCTCTAGGTAGATGACCAATCATTTTAGGTGGTGAGTCAAAAGTGGCTGGTTTTGATGACAACTTTGCTATTTCCTAGCTAGAGAAGTTGGTTCAACTTAAATAAAACATACATCACATTGACCTTAAACAAAAAGGACCCCAATTTCCACTGAAAAATCCCTAGAAGATGGAGACCTGCTTTCTTTGTTCTTATTCTTTACATTGATTATAGTGGCCTTTGGTTAAGGCCCTGAGTGAATTTTATGTTAACACGTGCATGCTAAGCACACATTTGTACAGCCAAAGGTTAGAGGGCTCATAACCAGGAAAGCTGAAGCTCTTGCTTTTGTCTGAACCAAAAGGAAAGACTTTGCTTCATCAGATGGTACTGGTGGATATTAACTCTGGCTCTGGATTGTCTGGTTGAAGAGCACAAAAACTGAACTGTACATAGCCCATCCATCTACAATAAGCTGGGGGGTTTGTGCTGTTTTCCTTAATCAGGCAAGCGCTGACTGTGCCTCTGTCTGCCTATGGGAACTCTGCGCTGGTGCATGCCAAGTAACTCAAACTGGCTATTTTTGCTGCCAGCAGCAGAAGCCTTGCTGATGGTTACCTCAGCTGGTGTGAACATCCTTGGCATCCCTGCTTAGCTTGTGCAGCTCAGGTTAAGTGCATGGTGCAAAACCTTCAGCATTATTAGCCAGCTACTCAAACCTACTCAAAAGTCAGTACTACTGCCAGTTGCAGTGTAGGCAAATCCAAGGTTTCCTGCACTACTTGTGCTTACTCCTTGGCAGTACTTCACTGTAATAGTGCAAAGATTCTCTCTTCCCTTTTAATACAATCTTTTCTTCAGTCATGCTAATCTCCAAATTTCTGTATCTAAAGAGCAGCCTCACTGGTTTGCCTGCTTGATCAAGATAGAGGCCGGAAGAAAAAGGCTGGAAGCAAATGTAGATTAGATTGAACAGGTATGCAAAGGATGCATATATAGTCAGTATTAAAATGTGAAGAGTAAGTTAATGGCATAATGTCAGCATCACTGGTGGACAGCTAGAAAGGTTAAAAATAAATAAATCCTTTCTGAGTATAATCTGCTTCATTTGGGTATTGTGTGAGCTATGAAGATCGCCTTTTGTGGAGCTCTACAAACCTTAGACATGCTTGTGAACATCACAAAGCTCAACAGTACTTTTCAGCCTGCAGGAGGAACTTGGTATCACCAAAAGTCTTTCTTGTTCCTCTGATTGTTTAGTACCTGCCAGTCACCAGCTTAAACGTTGGTGACTTTAGTATGAATAACCAGAAATGGGCTTTTTTTTCTGGGGAGACAGAGAGAGAGTGGGAGGGATTTGCCTGCATAGTTTTCCTAACCTGTTTTCCACCATCTCAGTGTTCGGGTGATATGGTGTTTACAGACACTGTTTCAACCAAAGGGAATGATAAAAGGAAAATAAAAGCATAATTCATGGATGGGAGCTGGTCTACAAACAGCCTGAATAAATATATGTCAAGACCTATGGCTGGGAGATGAAAGATATAACTTCTCAAATGAAATGGCTTCTCCACCTACCAATTGTGGTTAGAAAGCAAAGGAAAGATCAGAGTCCCCCTAAATGGAAATTACAAATGCCTTATTATGCTTCAATAAAAAGACTTTTCAGGACCATACTCACCTATCCATCAGTTTTTTCCAGCAGGAGAAAAAAATTTATATATATATATATTTTTTTTTTTTTTCTTTCTTTCTTTAAAAGGGATAATTGCACCAGATTTCATCACAGTCCTCCTGTGGCAGCTTTCTTTGAAGCTAAGCAGATAAACAGTGTCTTCAGGGACTCTGTCTAAACTCTTTACACATATTTGTTCAAAATGAAAATGTGAGCTGGCAGCAAGCCAGACTTCTCCCATCTTCTCCCACTTTCTTTCTGACCCTCAAGAGACACTACAGGTGTGTAAACACTGCACGTGGACTTTTCTGCCCAGAATTCTGATCATCTCAGAGCTGAGTTACTGCTAGAGAGAGATAGCCTAGGTCTTCAGCTAATCCCAGGATGGTTTTACATTTTATGGCTATTAAATTTATTCAGAATTCACCTTCACTTTCCTAACTGCATGGCAACCTAAGCCTGTACATTTTAGAGTGTTATATACATCACCTTCAGAGGCAATTTGCACTGTTTCCTGTCATTTGCTTTACCTGTAGAGCTCGGTATAAATCCCTGCTGCAGGTCCACTCAATTAACATGGAAGGGTCACTGAGCAGGCAGAGGCAGGAAAAGTAGGTCATCAATAAAAACAATAAAAATTCAGTACAACTTTTGATGCCCTCTGCAAATCAGTGACATTGTTCTTCTAGATGTCAAAAAAAAGTATGTTACCATTTACAAGATAAGCTTAGAGAACAGCTAATAATCAAACAGAAATTTCCTAGCTACCTCCTTGTCAGCTGAGAGCATCACTGAGACCATTGTTACCAGCATATCTAGCAAGCTTGCTGCATGCAAATAGCACTTGATTTATTTCACAAGCTCCCAGATAAACCCAGTGATCATTTGAATTGCTGTTAGCCTGAAGCATACTACAGAAGCATGGGGAGTGTTCAGAAACAAAAACTCAGGGAAATATGTAATCCTGTTACCATTTCCCACATACATTCCACATGTGTCATCAGCACAGGAAATGAATAAGCTATAGATCAGGAATATCCCCTGGACCTGGGAGACAAGCTGTAAATGATTTGTCATTGAGCTAACCTCATAATCTAGACAAGCTTTCAAAATGTGTAGACACTGCTCTCCTTATCCTGGCAATACCGCCCACCTTTCTTTCCTTGCTTCATGTTTATTATTGTGTTTAATTGGCCAAAGTGATTGACATGTTTCTGCTTCAATACAAGTTCTCCTGGGTCGAGGTTGGGGCTTAGCAAGGGGATTAGAAATAGGCCTTACTTGATGTCAATGGATTCCTATCTAGTACAAAGCAAGAAAGGATGAAAGCAATAATACTACATTTTTCCAGTGGAATCATTCCTGCTTCCTTTCTTCATTTCCCAAAAATTAAAAATGTTCTTTATATTTCCATTTTGGGCATGGGCATCAAATCATGAGCATTAATGTTTGCTGTGATGCAGTTTATAAGCAGTTTATTCATTACTTAATGGTAGACTTTTTGCTTTTTTCTCCTCTCATATCTAGGAAACCATTTTTAGGTTAAATTTTTAGCTTCTGAAAATAGTATTGATACAAGCATGTGGTGCACGAAGCAAAAAAAGCAGATGGGTTTGTCACCTGTGAAGAGATTGAGAACAAGTTTTATTTCCCTCAAGAAATCCTCTGTCCGTATGCCACTATCATGAAAATGTCCATTTTTTGGCTCAAAGCTTAAGCCAAAGGAGTTCCTGCCAAGTGATTACCTGCCTGTTTTGGAATTCACTGACTGCTTTGTTTCTCAGAGACATGCATTCCTGGAGGTGGGACAGGAAGTTGACAGTTTGGGATTATCTAGGTGCCTGACAAAATCAGTACTGTGATGGTACTTCATACTGCCATTATTTCTCCTTAGCATTTAAAGGTGTGACCCTCCCTGTATTCTTAAAGGGAAAACTCCAATGGCACTATGTGGTACAGTTGCAGTACTAAATCCACTGTTGGTAAAAGTCATCCTCGAGGTTGGTTGAACTACCTAACTCCATGGGGCTTGGAGTGTAGAATTTAGTTATCAAAGATATCTGTATCTACTATGATGATCACCAAAACCACTGCCTTAATTCTACTTACTACTGTTTCCTGCCACTGCTACAGGTGCATGAGTATGGAGGTGAAAGTCAACTACTTAAAAAGATGCCCCAAATCTTCTGAGATCTCATAATGACTACAAGCTCAAAATGTCTGGTTTTACCATGTCTTTGAGAATCCTGCTGTTATATTTGAAATTCAAGTGAAATTCTCTTTGGCCATCTTGAGTCTGCACACATAATGTGCCAAGCATCAAGGGGTGCTCAGGAATTTATTTTTGACATATAGAATTATCCTAGCACAGAATTTTCTAAGCATTCAAAAAGGAGTTTAAAGCCCTCTTTGAGTATTTTGCACTTTTTTTCTGAAATTCACAGTGTCAAAATCACATATGTGGCAGTGCCCCCTTCCCCCTCCTCCTGGTCGTTCTTCCTCTAGCTGTCACAGAGCTCTCAGACAATAATCAGCTTCCAGCTACCTTGCCCTGCAGTCCAGACTCCCAGCTATGGATAAGAGCTCTGACCTTTACATTCAGAGCCTGAGGTGTCTCTGTAGTAATGACAGCTCTTTAGGGAAGGTAAACTATAGGTAGGGTGATCCCTGCCTCTGTTCCACAGGTAAGCTGCAGCCTGAGTGAGAGTTCTATGACATGAGCATCATCCCTCCTAATGGAGGAAGATTCAGCTGAAGAAATCCAGAGCATGCCCTTCCCTTGCTGTAGCTTTCTCCTCTGCCGACTTTTTTTTTCCTGTGTTATCGTGAAAATTGGTTTGGGGCCTACATTACTGAGACAGAAAGTTAGGGCAGCTGGCATTTAATCAGACTGAGGATGGCATGTATATCTGTTCTCTTTTCTTGTTTAAACTGTGCTGAGTCATTTGTGATGAATAGCTCTAATGGCCCTGCAGATCAACTATACTGCTGGGTTTTGGTGTTCCAGGAAGGTAGGGTAAGGATTATTGAGGCTTTACAGAGGAGATTAAGTGTAACCCACTTTGAAGGTATAGTAAAGAAAGCAGAAGCAAAAGAGAGAAAGAAAGAAAAAAAAAGAACCAACTGAAAAAAAAAAAACCCTAAGCAAAACAACAGCTAAAGGCCTTAAAGAAAAATTATTGTAAAAAAAAGGTTGGATTATTTCATTTCATTTTGTGATTCAGAGTGCTTAGAAGGAATACACTTTATGATCATATATTTTACTTCTCATTGGCAGCAAGACTGGAAACTCTCTGGAAAACACTTGTGGCCTGAACTTTGCAAAATACACCAGAAAGGGTTACTAAAAGGCCTCACAGTACTTGATCAATTTAAAATTTGTTTCTTGTGACTGAACTTTTGTGTCACTTGATATGTCACACCTGACATACATTTTCTTTCGCCATGGTCTCTACATTAATGTTCAAGTTGCAAGCAGGGGGAATGGAGGCAGAGATGAAGGCAAACAGCCAGGAGTCCTAGTCTTTGAAATGACCCTCCTAAGAGCTGTAAGTGAAAACATGTGTAGATTTTTTAAAAATGTAAATAAATCCTTCACAATTGTTATAGAATTGTTACCCTTTTTGCTCAGCTTTGCTTCTAGCCAAGAAACTGTCTACATTCTTAGTCTAAACACATCCTCCTTGTCTTTAATTTTTCGATAATTAAACACATTTTCCACAGTGATCCAACTGGGGCAAGTCTGGATGTTTGCCTTTCCATGTTGTTATAAATCTATGCCCTCGCTCCAGAAAGAGGGGAGATCTCTCTGAGCATGCCCAAGTAAAACATGAACAAACACAAGACCCAAAACAGATTTACATGTCTCTGCAGTTTGCCAACTCCTTCTCTGACCCCACAGCACTCAGCTGTGGGGTCAATAAACAAGCGCAGGCACATCTGCTGTATTTGCTGCAGTCCTGCATGTGACTGGAGGAGGTTGTGCTTGCATTTCTTGCAGGTTGTGAGCAGCCCCAATGGCTGCAGTGCATAGCTCTTCATTTTGAGATACATGGGAATGCTCCTAGAATGTCCCAAAAGAGAATGGTGGCTTGCAGATTCACCCTCAGTTTTTCCCCTGTGATGTCAGCAATGATGCAGCTTTCTTCTACATTTAAGTGGCAGCCTGCACATGTCAGAATTTCCTAATGGTCTGTAACAGACACGTCCAAATTGCCAAGGCATTTCGTGTAACTCAGGAACAGCTGACCAAGTGTCCTCCCAGGACTGAGGTAAAGGAAGTCTAGGATGAGAAACCTTCATTTGTCCCTTTAAAGAACTGACTTTGCTCATTGACCACAATTTGAATATGAGTGGAGTTCTGGTTGAGGTGTGGAAACATGCAGCACAGACTCTTAAAATCCTGCCAGTAGCCAATGAGAATTGCTCTTTGCAGTTAGATAACTCCAGTGTTTAAAATATTCAAGGAATTTCCTGTAGTAAATAGAGAAAAGTAAAAATTATGCTGAAAACTCAGACACAGCTGTATCTGCTTAAGTGAAACTGAGAAGATTTCAAAGGAAGCTGTTCTTTGTGCCTCTTTACATCTGCTCACCTAAAAACCAAAGTTGCAAAATAAAGATTTCCACCAAAACCAAAAAAAAGGACATTTGCAGCATTTCAGTGTTGTCTGAAAGCACATCAGTTCTACAACAAGAATTTCAGAAATATCTGAAGAACTGAGTATCTATATAATTTTCAAAAGTCTCTCTAGCTCAAAAAGGACCCTTGTCTTGGATCTGTTTATCTTCAGTTGAATAGATTCACTGGTATTGCTTTTACCCCCCTTACTATTTAGCTCACTCCTATTTTAAATTTAATTACTTTGCTGACATAGAAGATGGTCTTGTGAGTGAAGAGGTCTGAGACCCATTCCCAATTAGTTACTCATTTCAGATGCTCCTTCTTCAAAATCATGAGATGTACAGTTTGTAGGATCATAGTCCTCTGAGGAAAACAATGCCAGGCAATGCTCAGCACCTTAATCCTGCTAAGAGAATGAGCAGCATCCTTCAAGCATCCTGACACAAAGAACCAGAGGCTCTGTTTAGCAGGGACATATGAGGGACAGAGCAAACTTATCCAAAGCCTGCTTTCTCAAGTCTTCACTTATTTAGGACAAGCACAACAGCAGGTCTTCATGTATATTTGCAGTGTGCTTTGAAAGCAGCTGCTCACCCCCACTACATGACTGAAGAGCCCTCTGACCAGTGTTACAGTCACTGAAGCAACTAAGTACAAATCATGTAAACTTAGACCGCCGTGCTTTTGAGATTATTCCATTTTCCATTTCTTATATCTTTTGCAGATGGTATGTCTCCTGATATTTTCTTTGATTCTTAGTTTACATCTGGAGTTTTACCGAGATTAATTTTCCTGCTGACATTTCTTGATTATTTGTCCTGTCCCACTCTAACTTCACCACGATTCAGCCTTTCTGTTGTTCTACTTCTGTAGAAGTTACATGGTATACAGTTATATATCTTATTTCTAATATTTACCAGGCATGTCTTCAGAGTGAAGGACTTTCTCTTCTAAATTTTGATTATTTATGTTCTTGCTTGCTTCTCATACATCTTTTATGGTTTCTTTAGGAAAAAGTAAAAGCATCCATGACGTACAGTTTGGCACGCAGCAGACAAACACTGGGTTAATCAGGGATTAAATGATGTAGCATTTCAAATTGAAAAAAAAAAAAGAACTTTGTGACTAGAAAATTTACCATCCATCGTGACGTCTCTGCACAACCGCAGATGTTATGTTAGTCCCACTAGCAATGCTAACATCCAGCAAGGTAGAGGTCATCTCTCTCTCACACCTGTCAGACTTGAGACCATATTTGAGATATGGCTCATATTTGATGTCCCTGTTTGCATTGCTTTCAAAATTTTCAGTGCAAACACAAGCTACAATAAGCGCCTTTCTTTACACACAGCTCCCCTTTTTACCTGCCCCTGCTGCTAAGAAGCCAAACAGCCACTCCTTGCCCCATGAAAGGGGAAAAGGCTGTTGGAGCAGCCTGAGGCTGTTGTGAGAGCAAACAGGAATGACTCACCAGCTGGCCTGGGTGTGCAGTGACAGAGGGGATGTAATCCCACTTTGACACCAGGTGATGGATTCAAGAGAGAGGACCTTTGTAGATCCCTAGGTCATTTCACAAACAAGCAGAGCAGGTTCCGCCCTTGGTGTGAGCTAAGCATGCACCTAAGTGTGCTGAAACCCAGGGGGCTTCTGCTTATATCTCAGCACTGACCTAGCTTCCTTCCGTCAATGGCTTTCAAACTGAGCACAGTCTCCAGGGCAGGAAGTTCCTAAACTGCTCAATGGCAGCAGAGAGAGTGAATGCCAGAGGAAGGAATGTTCTTTCGTGCCCTTCTTCCTCATGGGTTTTCATTAAACTGATCTAACATCAATGACATGACACAGGGCAGGATCTAATGTGCCTTTCCTAAAGGTTATTAAACCAAACCGCATGAATTGATAGAATTCATGATAGAATGGAATAGTACTCTTGGCCACTGTAACTCTGGTTCTACCAGCATAAGGACACAGAGTGAAAAATCAGGTCCACCTATCAATATTTAACTTGGTTTGCTGATCCAAAAAGACAATAAGGAAGAACATGGCTAATGTAATAGTGAGAACAAACAGGAACCCAGGACAAATGGACATGAATAGAATATTTTCCAGTCTGTCTTTGTCTCTGCAGGTGTTGGGTGTTTCCAGTTTTCATTCTGACGTGCAAACAGAAGAGTTCCCACCTCTAGCTCCACAATTTCCTCATGCTCTGTGCAGTGTCCTGGTCCCATGAAGAACCCTAAAAGAACCCTGAAAAACAGAGTCTGAGGTCAACATTTGAGAAAATGGCCGGTGATATCAACAGGCAGTACTAGCTTTCCAGCTCAGAAGGAAATGTAGAAAGATGAATGAAAAATCAGATAAATACAGCACAAATACAAAGAGGGGGAAAAACCCAAACAAACCAAACAACCCAACCCCACAACAGACAAACAAGAAGCAAACAAAAACACAGAAGAAGATGTCAGAAATCTGAAAGGCTCCAAAAGTGATTTTGTTAGAGATATAAACTATGATTCTGGGGTTTGTTGTTTTTGGTTTTTTTTTTTTGAAAGAGAAACTAAGCAAAATCTTAAAAACTTCCAAAAATTTCTCTCCTTTCAAAAAAATTACCCATAAGTTCCAAAAGAACACATCATGCATTTTCTCTTTTCCATTTAATTTGTTAGCTGTAGACTTCTATGTCCTTTCATTTACCTAGATCTTGTATTTTCAAGCCCAATTTACTGGATTAACCTTGTTGCTCAGATAGCAAAGTTTAACTCCAAGATAAGCCTCACAAGGGGATTTATGTGAAAAATAACTTTTCAACCTCGAGAGCCTCCTCCAGCTCTGACTTAGTCATGAAGAGTCCATACCAGCTGACCTGAAGGCCACCCTGGCTTGGTGCCTGGCTATAGCTCAAATGTTTTTGAGCAGTGGCCAAAGGAGTCTGTCAGGAAGCAAAACATATGGAAGCTGTTTTTCTCTGAACTGTGGGGCCTGAATACTGAAGTAAGAGGTCCAGCAAACAGCAATATGTTCATCTTCAAAGCAGGAAAGGAATAGTATTTCATCATGCCTGAGAAATGCTATGGTAGCAATTATTCAGAGAATAAGCATCAGGAACTGTGTGATTCATTCCTATCAGGATGGTTTCTCCACTCAAAAGACCAAGCTTTGGTGACAATGAAAGGTGACAATGAAAATGAAAGCTAATTTGTGTCTTGATTATGATGGAAACGGGGGTTAGTGTTCCTCATGGTGAACTGCAATCATTTTGCCTAGATCTATTGTGAGTACTGAGTGGGTGGCAACTCAAAACTGCATCACAAGCCAAAGTAACATGGGATGGACATTGAAGAAAGAGGTCTCACAAAGACCAGAAGCAGAAACACACAATTATGTGTGTATGTGAATTGCATTTTTTAGCATATGAAACATCCCTGAACATCCCTGGGTTCCAATGTTCTGTTATGTCATGACAGAGCAGCCCACAGATGCTGGTGTCAGAGAACTGGCCAATATTCTGGCTGCAGATGGTCTGATTAAAATGGTGTCTGCTTAAAATTGCTAAATTTTATAATGGGGAGGAAGCACGATGACCTGCCATTCTACCCAACTCCAGCATTCAGAAACCTTGATAACACCTTCCCTTCCTGACACCCTCTCCTTTCTCAATCAATCACAGGACTGACTTAATACCATGAAAGCAGACAATTTCATTTTACAGTCTTTTTATGTGTGTTCTGGTGCTGAAGCATTTAGTACTTTCATTTCCAGGCACTGTGGGTGAGAAACATACTCCTTTAAAAATAAAGTGAGATTTTCAGGCAGTAATGTCTGTGTGGCAGCTATAGTTTTGAGAAAAAAAATGTTCAGACTAAAAGTGCAAAGCCTGTGACTGCTCATAGACTCCCTGCCTGCACTGGGCCTTATGCAATAAAGACTCAGTCTGGCTGTGACCCCAAAACATTCACAAATTTCAAATTGTAATATGATAAAGATGTAACTTTTTTTTCTCTCCTGTTGAAGATAATCCTGCAGGAGCACAGTTACCTGTTTAAAGAGATCTGTCTTTAAAACCAACTAGACAAGACATTGACTCACCTGCACACCAGTTGCTAACTGGCATATTTCCAGGCTTTCTTTCTTTCACCAGTTAACAGAGCAATAAATGGGAGGTATTTAAAATTTTAATTTCTGCTAATACCTGACCATATGGGACATAGTCCTATTTTTTCTGTGATATATTCCTTTTATATGAAAAAGTAAGATCCAGTTAGTGTGGGAACCTTTGCAAGGTGAGTGTTCACTGGTGAGCAATTCATATTTGCAATATCTGCACAATATAAAAATACCATTAAAATATACCTCCTTAAAAAAAGCAACAGCCAAATGCTGTCTTACACATTACCTGTGGGCCCAACTGCCTTATTTAACTTTTTGTAATGTTGTAATTGTAAATGTAATTTTTTTTAATTGTAAATGTTGTTTATTATTTGGTCTACACTGCTGCCACACCACCATTTGGCTATCACTGCCACTTTAGATGATACTGGCTTGAGCTGTCCCATTGCAGCTGACCAGAACTTCTCCTCAAGGCACTGTGCCCACAGCCACATCCAAGTGTGCTCAACTAGGAGCTGTGCCCCAGATGGGCAGCCATGGCACAGTGATCCTCTTGGCAAAACCAAGCCCACCTTAACAGGAAAATTCACAGTTGGTTTGATGCAAGTTTTAACTCTTGAGAATTAACAGTGGCATTTGTCTACCACTGTGACTGGCTGGACATTCAGGATGTGCCTCCAGGAAAGGCCAGGCTGTGGGCATCTGATCCATGTGCAGGTATTTTTTTCCCAGCATATCCATCCACTTATGGTACACAGTGCAAATGCTTCAAAAGGTCTCAGAGCTGGGAATTCAGCTATTCATGCTGAGTCTTGCCTGGTTTTCTTTAGAACTACTGAACTGATAAAGGCAGGCTGAAAGGTCTATCTGTCTCTCCCAAGTGTGTGTGTGTGTCTGTGTGTCTGTGTGTGTCTGTGTGTGTCTGTGTGTGTATTTTATGGCCAGGAATTTTCTGCAGTGTTTCTCATTTACTTTTGTGATGGGCATTAGGCCAGGATGACTGTCTGCCTCCAACTTAAATGGGCTTATAACTTTATCAAGCATTTTTCACTGATGCTTTGGGGATGAGGAAAGAGGCTGTGCAACTCCAGAGACCTCCAAAGAAGTGATGACTTGGGCAGCTCTGAGTGTCTGTATATGCTATTTTCAGGCCATGTATATATAGGATTGATTACTGGTTTTTCAGTGTGACAAACTTACGAGGGCAATTTTAAGAACATTTTTATGTTCCTTTGATAGGGGAAAGATTGAGTACAACTTAGTTTCTCAATTTTCCTTCCATGCCTGAAAAGCCTGAAGCAACCCTACGGCCTGTTGCGCCACTTCCCCAAATGGAAATTTTAATTTATAATGTTGTCCACAGGTCCTGACAACAGGGCTAGTAGACTGCATCACTAAATTAAACAATAGCCCATTCCCCAGCATGAAAATTGATTAATAGAGAAAAGGGCACAGAAGGGTAAAAGTACAGAGGAATCTTGCTCTCTACTCCTTGCTATTTCTTCTGTCACAGGTAGGTCCCCTGTACAGCAATTTTATTTCAAAAAAGCATCCACTTCAGCTTGACTCTGCACCTACATCATTCACAAATACATAAGCATCTCCAGAATGAATTGCTGTACCTTCTCATACAGTAAATAAAAAATGAAAGACATTTAAGAAGATATTAAAGACCTGATTGAAGTAAAAGAAAAAAAAAAGAAAAAAAAAAAAAGTAGGAAAATTTGGAGATAATGAGGCCAGCCTATCCTTACTTCACCTAGAGGTCCAGAAGATTATAGAGATAATTTATGGTATTCACTACTGCTGTGTAACATGTTACAATAAAAGAGAACACAAGAGGCATTGGGTAGTGGCAATGGATTGATTTAATCAAAAATCTGAACATTTACTCTGAATTTCATTCCCTTTGGCAATTTATAGAGAGAACACAGGGCCTCCAGCCAGCTTCTCCCTCTATGCTGTGTGTACAGAGATGAGGCTGTCTCTTATATATCATGTATTTTAAACATCAGATGTCTGCCTACCTGTCTGCTCAGGACTGCCAAACTCAAGCACCTAAATAGATTTTGAGGACTCTTTTTGCTTCACACACTCTCCATAAAGACAACGAAGATATTAGGTTAAAGGTCATAAGGGCTAATTAATTATACTCTCTATCGTCCTTCAGTCTCCAGCTGAGATATGTGCACCCATGTCAGAGGCTGCTCTCTGAGCCCTGCAGTACTTGAAATTTGCTTTGAGAAAAGAGGGAGGTGAGCTGCATTTCCCAGGAAAGTTGCCTGCTTCCCACAGCTGAAGCCTAAGGAGAACTCCAAACATCATGGAAAGTCTGGGAAGTCATGCTGCATGCTTCCAGATCTGCACTGCTGAAGGAAGCCCAATATGTGGAAGAAGCAAGAGGCATGTATCTATACAGACAACTTCTCTCCTTTCCCCCTGTGGAGCTCTGACTTTTGTTCATTAATCTAAAATTAGGGGAAAAAAAAAAAACAAAAACAACAAAAAAAGGCATATAAAGAATATGTCCCACTTTTGTTTGTTGAAAGCTTAACAGCAGGCAGACTTTTTAGTGCCGTAGAAAAAGCAATTTGATCACACAAAAACTTCTCATGTTAAAAAGACCTTTGTGGATTTGAATAGGGTGTGTTGAAGGTAGTGAGAAGAAGTTGCAGGTGCAAATCATTCTTGTGCTGTTACATTTCCAGTCTATTAAAAATAAGATTTTTTTTTTCCCTTCAGAAACTTAAAAGCAAGATAGCACTAGTATAATGGCACGTTTTAACACAGAGAGTGAAAAATAAGATCATATTTGATGAAAAGCCACATTTTTGAATCCTTAGCTTATTTCCACTAAACTGAAAGCAAGGAGGGAAGTTAACATCTGATTTGGGTTGACAGCTTTGCAACCAATACGATTTCCCTTTCTGCTGCTATTTTCTAACATATTTTTTGCCCCTGAGAGTCTTTCTGTAGCAGCATGCTGGCAGCAGCAGAACCCAGAAGATGGAACTTGGCTGTTTGCAGCAAAGGTTCATTCTCATTAGGAGATGTCAACTGCAGGTTGGCTGCTGAGATTTACAAGATCTGGTTACAAAACCCAAATGCTAAGTGCCTCTTTCTCTGTTCTCCATCCTACTTCACAATGAAGCAAGGAAAGTTAAGAATTAAAATGGAGGAAGAAAACTTCCAGAATTGATTTGTCAAATAGAGCTGAAAGCATAAGCACAAACAGACAAGCATGCTTTGCCCTGCCTGGTAGCATCAAAGAAAACATTCACCAAACAATATCCCCTTTCATAATGAAAGTCATTACAGTCCTCACTAATGAGTGCTGTTCCAGGAGCCAGAGCTACAAAAATGTATGTATAGTTGTGATCTTGTGGCCTCTGCAAGTCTGGTTGTGCCCAGGACTACTCATTCTATAATCTTACATTTCTCTTTAGGCCATTGAAGGAACAGGGTTAAGGTCATAATACTGAACAATAATCACAAAAAAATCATTCCAAGGATTGGAAAAAACCTGCCAAAAAAATATCTGCCAGTTTTTCTCTCCTGAAATCAGGTTATTGTTGAGCACCAGATCTGAATGGCTAAGTGCTCCTGGTGATGCTTTTGTGATATATTCATTGCAGTGCGTCTGTCAGGCTTTCAGTGAGACTGCAGCTCTCTCTGGGCATGAGCCAGCTACTATATTCCAGACTTATGCCCTTTGGGATTTTCCTGACTCAGAGGCACACAAAGTGCATCCTGGGGCTATTTCTAAAATTATTACTCATAATTTCCCTTCCCTCTGGGTCCTGTAATTGGACTGATGCTAGTAAGGTGTCTGGCTTTTCAGGAAAGGACTTTAGAAGAAAAACCCTAACAATAATTTTAAAATGTGTTTTTAATCATATTCTGGTTTATTACCCATCACCATGACCCTATGAAGCAGGGGTTGAGTGCATGGCAACAGAATTTTGTCCTGACTTGACAATAAGTTTATTACTTGTCAGGTAAAAGGCAAAGACTGAATTTTTATACAAATCTTTTGAATGACAGATCACCAAACACACACAAGCAGAGACATATAAGCAAGTTCATTTTCTACTGCACATATGTTATGCACTTGTATGTTCATTTTAAGGCAGATATTCTACCCTGCTAACATGTCTCTACATGCAAAATCCGGTGTCTCCTATTGAATTCAGTGGACAGACCCAAAGGCATATAGATTTTCTTTTTGTTCCCCTCCTCAAATCATTTCTGGTACCTTTTGAAAATACAAAAAAAAACCCTGTAAACAGTTATATAAAATAACCACTCACCTCTGTACTCAAGTGAGAAAAATAAAAATAAGCCCAAAAAATGGAAGCCTGTCTAATAGCAGACTCCAAGGCAGTCTGCTATGGTATTATGTTTTTGTGTGACCCTACATCCATGAGCCACAAGAGGTATTTTCTCCAAACAAATAAAGCGGAATCACTTTCCCCCCAAAATCATTACACAGAACTTCCATGCTTCCCAACAGCTGCCGAAGATACTTTTGAAGGCCAGGTTGCTCTGGTGGCAAAAATCCTGCTGCTGGAGATCCCCAATGCAGCTTTGCATGAAGCTGCCTACACCTCAGTAGTACCAAGGGCTGAAATGAGGCTCTCTGGCACTGTCTTTCCCTGCTGTGCTCCTCTCCTTTTCCTAAACATTCAAGGTGTGGCAGGGGGAGTCTAGTATCAGGGCATTGGCAACAAAGGACTACGTTGTACAGGAAACTGAAGCACAAACAGAAATGTTCATCTGGGAGTCCCTCGTTCACCACATGGGTTTCAGCTCTCTTGGATGGGGGAACTGACTAATTAGCCATGAGATGCCAGCTCTTACAACTCCACATGCATTTCCTACAGCTGAGAGGCACAAGACATGCACAACACACTTTGGTGAACCAAGAGAGG
This sequence comes from Hylia prasina, assembly GCA_013397195.1. Classification (NCBI taxonomy): domain Eukaryota; kingdom Metazoa; phylum Chordata; class Aves; order Passeriformes; family Sylviidae; genus Hylia; species Hylia prasina. Next base: position 25,996 of record VYXD01010605.1, on the reverse strand, counting down.
AGGAGGTCCAGCAGTACACTGAGATTGTTGTCTCCCCATGGTCCCACCTTTGCAAGAGAGGATGGAAATGGTTCAACGCTGTAGCACTGAGTGCCTGGGCAAGCTAATGATGGCTCCCTTGGGAGCCTCTCATAACTCCTTCCCCCTCCCTGCCAGGTATGCAGATTAAGTACCATCCACTGTTGGGAGTGGACCTGGCAGTGTTAGGTTAATAGCTGAACTCAATAATCTGAGACATCTTTTCCAACTTTAATGTACCTATTATGATTCTACATGTCCGGTGGCCTCATAATATAGTGAGGTCAGACCTAGTGTTGTGTTAGAACTGTTTGAGCAATGAAATTGGTAACATCCCTCCTCCTTCCATTTCTCCCTGGTTGCTTCTGACCCAGCATAAAATGTACAAAATGCCTTTCTAAATTTTGGATCTAGTTGCCACAAGAGTGACAGGGGAATTGTCCTTTATATCACAGAGTTGTTCTAAGTACCCAAAAGATTGTGAGGCATTCAGATAAGAGCACAATGGCAAGATAAATAGCTAGGAATCAACATAAGCACTGCCAAACCCTCATGATATGGTGGAAGCACACAGATCCCAAGGTCCCCATCTCTTGACCAAACACTAATCCAGTACTTAACATTGTCTGGAAATTTGGGCGGGGTGGGGGGCATGGGGGTAGTGTGTGGAGGGAGAGAGGATGTCTGTTTTGGGAAAGGAAGGAAATGCTTCTTTGATGGATAGCTGGAAAAATGACAGCTACATGACACTACTAAGATGTCAGGGATATTTGAGTTGAACAGGGAAGATGGATTATTGGTCAGGGTTTGATGAGCAAGCTAAGAGTGTTTGACAGAATTTTAACAATATGATGAAAAATGTATACTTTACACATTTTTTGGATTAGCTTTTCATGCAAAGATATATGGGGAGGGGGCTTTGAAAACCTCTGTAATTATTCATCTGTGGTGGTCAACTATCTGTCCAGTCAAGTTCACCATACAACACAGGTTGCACTTGGGTTGAACTTAGAGATGTGCAGCAAAAACTTTCAGGCTGCTTTTCCACCATTTTGGAAATAAGGATGTTAATAATAACAATGTTACAAATAAGTTTAAAGTTGAGTCTTTCCAAATTTGCAGTACCATTTGTCCTTTAAAGGATGTCACAATGGATACGGCTCCAAAATCTGATCTATAATAGCTCAGGGAATCTGTAGTCTTTAGTTTAGCTCCTTTTATAACTGCAGTTCTTAAAGTTATCACCAGATGTATGTAATTACTCAGAGTTGCTGTAAAATTGGTCTCAGGGAAAGGAATCTATTATTATGACTGTAATTCTTTTTACAAGATATGGAAGCAAAAATATGCTTGTAAGGTTCTAGTCTTTGATTAAATTTGTTACTGACCTATTAAAAAAATTTAACTTTTTTTTTGTTTACATTAGGAGTTTGATTGTGTTTGCTTAAGCCAGGGCCTCAAACAGATTTTGGCAGTTTATTCATTTGGATGGTATTGTGTGATTGAGGTCATAGTTTTGTTTCCTCACACTCAGCTCACCAGCTCTACCCAATGATTTAGCTGTTGTACTTTGTCTCAAAATCCTAATGGAATGAATTCCTTTATAGTGGGTTTGCTAAAGAGGTTGAATATTTTTAGTCCTCCATATAAGTTTTGCAGTTAAACCAGTGGGTCTTAATTGTAGAAGACTGGAAAGTACAAGGTTTGAACGTCTTTTCTTATCTAAGTTTTTCTTGATAATACCTGAAGTTCTTACACATATAGCTCTGCTCTAAAGTATTTTCCTGGAGCACTTGGAGTTTTCAAAGGCACTTAGAGTGGAAGGGGATATATTAAAAATACAAATATAAAAAAAAAGTGATTATCTAAAGAGTTTCGCTTGCACTAAAATGAGATTCACAGTATGACTATACTTCATGAACAGTTATTCATACACAAGTTAAACACTACTGTACATGTTTTCCCACTTTCGCTGGAAAAACTCAAAGGCATGACAGGGTCTCAAATGTGCTACAGTTTTATTACTAAGGCTGTATGAAACCAAATATCAACAGAAGAAAATGCTAAAAGAATGCTCTGTATTTCACATCCACTTCACAAATGCTATTTCTCTTTGACTTTCTCCTACTTTGCTGTGAAGTTCTCAGGAATCTGCATTTCATTATCACATCCCTATGAGCTTGTCATTAAAATACATACACTTTTGAATTGTTGTGCTACACACAAACCAGGCAGTATCTCTCTCAGAGATCTGAAGAACGTAAGCAGCATGTTTTACATATTAAAGATCACTTATCAACCCATACACATTTCCACTTTCTATTTAACACTCTAGAGTTTAATATATGGCAGAAAGGCCAAATGCATTGCTTTCCTTTTCAGATCAGGAGATAACACAAAACTTATAAAGAATGCATGAAGCTCTAAATATAGAACTGGATTTCAGCTAGTTTAATGCTGCTTTCTGTGCAATAGAAGTGTGTTTTACCTCTGGTATGCAAAAGCAATATGCACCCAGGGCTGAGATACAGCATTTAATAGCCAACAATTAAATGCCAGGCACTAGAAAAGCATGGAAGCACTTCACAAAGCTGTTAGCTTGGCTGCTAATGGCAGCTTTCCTCTTGGCTTTGACCAATATAAAAATAAAGTAGATCTCCATGGAATATTGCAGTCAAGCGTTCAGAATCTGGTGCACTTGGAGACTATTTTAATAAAATGACAACAATAATGAACTGTAGTTTGACACAGGGTAGGCAATAAACTCAATGGAGTCTGAAGCAAACTCACAGAAATGAGCAGCCAGAGTAAAATACAGTGACTGTTATATGGTCAAAGCAGAGGAAATACCCAGGGAGTAGATTCCAGTGCACTCAGCAATGGGAATAATTCTAGATAGAAAGGATTCCCTCATTCAAATGCCAGTGAACAGACCCAGGTATCTGCTGCGAATCAGAGCAAAACAGAAGCAAATAATAACCCCTAAAGGTAAAATACTCATAAACAACATAGAGGACAGAAAGCCAAATATGAAGAGCTGGACAGTCTGTGGGAAGAATCCAAAACTAGATTTTTAGGGGCTATTTTTCCCTGGGTTCCACAAGCTGGACCATAAACTTGGGTTCAATGGGTGCAATGTAAATGAAATCCTGAAGGTAGAGTAACAATAAAAGTGAGGGTGGCAAACACAAGACCCATCAAGGTCTGACAGTTAACCACTGTCAGTTTTCACACTGGGAATAGGCATAGGGACACCCTCTACACCTGGAGAAAAGTGTGACTTTTTTTCCCAAACAAGTTGACTTTCTAGATGATTAATCCAAAGCACCTGAAAAAAAGAGAATCTCAAAATTTCAGAAGGCCGCTTACAGGGGAAAAGAGGGACTGTGTGATGCATCACCATCCTAAGATAATGAGCTAAGCATCATCATCCAGACAAACCTTGTCACTTTAATTCAGTAACTGGAAATTTCAGAGAAAGAAACTGGGCCCTGGACTCTGAACATTGTATTCTGGCAGCTAAATGGATTTATTGTGCTTAGGAAGCCTCAGAGCTGGATTCCTCTTCATATCATTTTATGGGGACAGGGCAGTGGCTGAACCTTTGCAAACAGAAAAGGACAAAATAGGACTTTTCACTTAAATTTCAGTCTTTGCAAGTAATGCCAGCATGCCACAAAAACTGAAGAGACAGCAAAATGAAATTACCAAACTTCATTCTTAACAGAGTTTTGGTTAAGTGTTTTTCTTTAAAAAGGACCAGCTCAGTTCATTTTATTACTACAATGCACTTTTCTTGTGTCTCTTGTGTTTTCCTATTCTTTTAAGGAATTGTCTTCCATTAAAGAAATCCCTTCTTGTAAATAGTCACAGCCATCAAATGGCAACAGCCTCTTTCTCTGAAAACACTTGTGTATCTGAATAATCTTATATATGTTAATGCCCAATGGCAATACAACCAGAGACAGCTTAGCCAGACCTGAGCAGCGTTAGCAAATCTAAGCACAAGGGCAGGCAAATTTAAAAAATTATCAACCAACTAAAAATTTTTAGGAAAATCTGAATAGGAAAAGGGAAGTAACTGAAAGGGGCTTACATATTTCAGACAGCAAATACCTCATGAAGGTTGTCTGCGAGGGTTGGGTGCCTACACAGATATCTATCTACACAGATATATATCCATCTACATAGAAATCAATATTTGACTTTTACAAAGAGCGCCTCTGAGACCTGCTGAGCATGATGAAAGAATCATTTCATGCACCTCAGAATATTTGTGTTTTATTTCCTTTGGCCCCCTTGTCCTGCTGACAGCAGTACTTGGGAGGCCCAGAGGCAGAGGCTGGCAGAGGCTGCTTGGAGGCATTAGTCTACTGTGACTCTCAAACAAGGAAGGACAATGCTTTCCCTCCTAATCCCACTTTCTTTTTTTCAACAAGAGAAGAAATACAGCCTTGATTTAAGTTGCTGGACATTTCCATCAGAAAGGGAAGTCTAAAAGCAAAAGAGACACCAACAATGGAGTTCAAAGGAGCTAAATTCCAAGGCTCAGGAGCTGACCTCCAACAATACATAATGGAGTGTCTTTCTATAGAAGCCTGCTACTTCTGAGCCCTCAGTAAACATCATTCTAGCACAGAGGTTTGTGCTGGGCAGCATAAGAGCTACCCACCACAGCAACAGTAGTTACACTCTACTGCTTTGTCTCTAAATGAGAAATACAATAGTGAACAGACCTCTTCATTTCAGAACTGGAGTGTTTATACCAATCCTGTGTTTAGGTTTTTTTAGCTACCCTTTGGGAAATTAAAGATGCTATTCGAGAAAAAAGACCTTGACATACAGAACTGACTGTGGCAGGCATGACATAAAGCCCAGTGGGGCAGGGAAGAAGCATCTCCAGCTGACCCATTCACCCATCAGTTTTCTGCCCTTCCATATCCCTAGAGTGTGCTCTTTGACCACATGCCATGACCTGGCAGAGATGTGGTTAAACACCAGCTCAGAGTAGCAACACACACACTCAGAGTAACAAAAGTCTCTCAGTTATTAAGTCTCTGTGTGGATGAGTGATGATGATGAACATAACTGACAACAGAAACCCGATTTCCTGCAAGCAAAGCATGCAAGTGAGCAACAGGGAAGGTATTCAAGTCCTGGAGCCATAAACTGTTCTTCTGGATCAAGTGAAGGCTATTCTTGGTATAGACTTCAGGATAAGACAGAAATTGTCTCCCACTTTCTTCCATGTCCCCAGTCTTGAGATTAGATTTGGCTGCTAGCAACAATTGAGGGTGGCTGGAGATTTCTTGGCTGAAATATTGTGCCGCTTGTTAAAGGAGAAATAATGGATCTGATACTTATTGCCTGCATTCTTTTCCAGACCTATGAACAAGTGGTTTGTTTCTTATCTGTACATGGTGACACTAACTAAAGATCAGCATATTATTTCAATTTCAGCTTTAGGGGGTTTTTTCCACAAAATATTTTCAAAAGGTCATTCAGGTATTTTGACACATATTTTCCCTGAACTGGGCCATAACCTAAAAATTGTTCCTATTTTTATAAATTTCGTCAATGTTATTTATTATTTTAAAGATAAATATTTATTTTGGCACTGCTGACTACAAGGTTTTGTTTAAAATAGATTTCATTGACTTGTGGCTTATTTCTGTACTCAGTCATGGAGGTGATAGGGAAAATTTTGGCAGCTCTTTACACTGAGACAACATTATGTGCAATCAAGAAGTGTTTGTAGTCTTTTCAGTCGCATAAAAAAAATCATCTCCTAATCCCCTTCCTAAAAATACAAGGCTTTTTTATAAAAAATCATCTCTTTTCATGAATATATAAACTAGCTGAAAATCCCATTTTCTGTCAGTAAAGTGACAAAAAAAGTTTTGAGCAGACCTAAGCTTTGCCTTGTTTTAAAGTGTACCCAAAAGCTTGTTCTTACCCTTCTTTCTCACCTACCAGCTTCCCCTGCTTTCAAGAAAGCACATGTGTTCATGCAGCAGTTTCCCTTCCCACAGTAATGTGATGAGCTGTGGTTGCAAACACTTGGAGCCCCCTGTGCCAGCACACGAGGTGCTGTGTGGGCCCGCAGCTGCAGGGCACAGCCCTAGGACTGCATGACCTCAGCAAATGGTGGGACAAAGCTCAGCAGAAAGCATATTGCCACTGTCATCACTTTTGGACAACCTTCTTTTGATATCTTCAGTTTTCCTTCACCAAGTCCTCTCCCCTTAGATTATATGCAAAAACAGCTGAGCGTCTTCACCTTGCTTTGTTCTGTTTTTCAGGAATAGATGCAGGCAGCGTGCTCAACTCCTTTGGCTCCTGTCATGCCATTGCATTCCTGTCAAGCTGCTCCTCTGAATTCCTGCTCACTAGTCTTTCATCAGCAGTGACCTCTGCACTGCTTGAGTCAGCTAACACCTCATTTGCTTTCATGTGAAGTGTTTCCTGGGCAGAGGATATTGCCAGTGGCAGATGGGTGAACTCCTGCTCATCACTGGTGCACTCAGGCTGTCAGTCTGCCATACCTACCCCCACCCCATGCACCCTATATCCAGCTCAGTTTTCAGGGTCTGAGCTATGAGTGAGAGAAAATGCATCGTAGATGTGTGGGCAGTATAGTCTTGAGTAAAAAGTGGTTTTCTCAACTGACATTGAAGAGCTGCTTCAACTCTGCACATCTGGATCTTGTCACTGTCTTTTGAGATCATCAGACTACGCTATTCTTTTTATGTCCCTCAGGTCTCTCCTTTTCTCCTTCTGTCCCTATGCTTCCTCTCTTTTTAGATGTATGCTTAGTATATAAATGTGTTGTATAGCACTAAGTAGTTAGTTCATTGCACTGGGTGGCTTGTCATATTTGCACTCAAAAGTAGTTCTACTATATTTTTGCACATGGTATGTTCTGTACCCCCCTCTGGGTTCTGGTGGTGGTATCCTCTAGTTGGCCCCTCCCTATGCCCCTCCCCCAGGTTGCCTCCCATTGGTTGTGGTTCCTCCCCCTTCCCCGTCCCCTTTTCCCTGGGTATAAAATCCTCCTCCAGGGTTGCCTGCTTTACTCCATCTTTGAGGAGACTGCGTTCAGCAGCAAAGCCGGGACTGTGTTACGAGGAAGGAAAGGCCACTTCTGATCTTTTACTTTAAGTCCACTATCGATTCCCTGCACCAGGGTCTGGAGCTAGCTAGGATTTGACCTCGGGAGCACAGAGAAAAGTGATGTAAATATACAGGGTACAAAATGAAGTCATTTCATTCATCATTGAACACATCAACATTTGGAGGGTTTGCGTTTTCCCTCTCTTTCATTTGACTTCAGTGAAGCCTGATTTAATGGCTCTTCTATTATTTTGTGCTAGATAGAATAGCCTGGTGGTTTGTAGCCTTAGGACAGACCTTGTGGAGTATCTGCCATATGGTCTCTAATATCTGTATTTTTAAGTAATGCCTTAAACCTCATTGAGAGCTTAAGGATGCCTAGAGACAAAGATTTCAATAGGGCTGTGTCTCAAACAACTTAGAACAGTGCTCTGAAATTTATTTCTTAATTATATAATTTGTTTGGGATTGCAACTTGCTCTCTGGAGTTGATCGAACTTTCCATTGCAGTAGACTGAGAAAGTACATGTAGCCAGCTCTGCTAAGGGAAAACTGAATTCCAGATGATAAGGGGCAATGTACTAACTTGATTGATAGCAGCCAGCTCAGAATAGGTTGGCTTTCTCTGCTACTGCTTCTGTCTTTGTACTTTCTTCTTTCTTTTTAATCAGTACAGTCCCTGAAGATTGTAACTGCTGTTCTCTGAAGGGGTGTTTCTTGTGGAATTCAGAATATGCAGCATTTGTTTGACCTCTGCCTCCTGTTGTACATGGTCATACATCACATTTCTTGTCAGCCTTTCTTCATGGCTAATAAATTCAAATATTAGGAAAAAACTATTCTTCCTTTCTGCCAGCTGGTCTTGCATTATGTAAAGATGTTTGTGATGCCCCAAGGATTGTGCTTGCATGAATAATCCCACAGGCTTCTTGATGGATTTAGGCTAAGTATTTCCTAAGCTATAAACAACTGACCTGCAGTTTAACACCAATCTGGCTCTTCTTGAGTGTATCACACTCACACACAGACACACACAGACACAGAGTTCTGTTTGCTGAGCATTACTGCTATCTAAACCAGTTTGTTTGTACGGTCTCTAGCTCAGATTGATGTTCTGTTCAATACCTTTCACTAATATCTCAGCTTGCTAGCTTATGCATTCTAATTTTGTGGCTCTCAGACACAAAAAAATTATCCCCTTTTTTCCCTCATACATATTTCTTCCCACTTCCATGTGTGAATATGTGAATGTTTAAGGAATCCTCTCTCTGTTTCTAATCTGTTAGGCTTTTCTGAGATACTTACCTTGACTATCTTTGATCAAATCCACATAGACTGAAGTTTTTTGATGACTCATGCCCAACATTACATGCATGCTCACCTGTCACGCACTTCCCATATAGTATCATTTAAAATGGTCTGATGTAGCACAGTATTTTAGGCAAATAAACTGCTGGGTTTGACTTAAATATAAAATTAATCAGGCCATTTATTCCTTGGATGCCTAGATGATTATGGAAGTCTGTACCATAATACTTTTAAATAATAATAATGAATTGGTTTGTTAATGTATACCCTTTTATAAATATGATAGTCTTGTTGCATAAACTGGCTACTGAATTAAGCAGATTGTGGAAAAAACCCCAAAACTTTATAAGCAGCACAAAGAATGAAACCTGTCTTCCTCTGGCTTTGTTTCTCAGGGCACACTGCATCAGCGCTGGTGTCTGAAAGGTTTGTGCACATACTGCAACAGGAAGACATTAGCAAGGAGCTCTCTATCAAACTGTCTGTATGCAGTAATTCTGTAGGAAGAGAGCATATCTCTGTCCCTTTGTCAAAAATCACCAGTCGATTTAAAAGGCAAGGCACGATGCCAAAAAATAAGTAGACATTCTGAGTGTTTAAACAACATTTCATAGCATTAATATTGGCACTTGTGGAGCTGGGAAGTGCAGCTTAAAAACAAGACCAAGAGAAAACACACTGTGTTACACCAAAGTGTAATCTTTTATCTGGGATCAAATCTATGTTTTAAAGTAAGACCTCTTGCTAGAGATTTCCACTCAGCTGGGCTAACTTGTTCATTGAACTCCCCTATATGGATGTCTTCCCTTTCCCTTCTTGTCAGACTCATATTTGACAAATTGTTCAGTCTTTTAGATAATTGACAATATGTCTATTCTGTGTCCTGCAAGCATCAAAATGATCAACTTCCATCTGGTCTGCTTTTAAGAAACATTTCCCACTTCAAAGACCACTAGCAGCATTTTCCCCACGTTGTCAACAAATTGCTCTCTCATTTAACTTCTGACCCTTCCTGTTGCCCTAAAGTGATGCTACAAAATAAATTGTCCTCAGAAAAAAAAAATCCAGAAAGAGTTTTTTCTCTGACTGCCAGCCTAAAGATACGCCTATACCTGGTCTTCCACTTGTCTTCCTGACATTAGTTCTGGCAGCTGTCTCTAAAAGAGGCTGATATATTCAGTGTGCTGGAGGTAGGCTGCATTAAACAGAGGTGTCATACAGCTAGCAGGACATAAAGGAATGTGGCATTGCCATCTTATTCCCAGTTTGGCTGACTGTTGTAAAAAACATCTAAGAAAAGCAGTAAAAACTTTGCTTTCCTTCTCACCATATACCTCAGCATAGCATTAATATTGGCACTCATGGAGCTGTTAAATTCTATCATTATCTGTAAAGCAGAACTGCTTTTACTACTTTTTTAACCCTTTTAAACACAAGAAAATTATTTTTTTAAATGTATCAGTGCAATGAATTTAAATCAGGGCTTGTCAGAGAATTGGAATAAAACCCGTTGATCTTCTCTATTGTAGTTTATATTCTAAATAATTTTAAGAGTCTAGCTAGGAAAAAAATATAGACTAGAAAACTGATTAGACTCAGTGGAAAGCAATGTCATTGAGTTTTCTTTCTTTCTTTCTTTCCTTTTTTAACAGGAATAAACCGCACCTCAGAAGCACTGAGTCCATCATGTGTAATTCATCTCTATCTCAGGACAAGGCATGCTGGAGCAGAAAGAGTCTCTTAAGTGCTTTGTTCCTATCAACTTTCAGTGGGATTTGGGCATCTCTCTCAGATTTTCCCCACATATACGTGACCTGACACTTGTCCCTTTCTGCAAACGCTCTGCTGCCCACTGCTAGTAAAGGCTGGCTCACCAGGGGCTCTTGGCTTTGGATAAGAAGCTTGTACAATTATATTTATAGCATAAGTACAGCTGGCAGAAGACAGCTTGCACTCTACACCTCTGGGGACCACATATCAAAAGAGGTTGGCTGGACAAGGAGTATGTGAGTGAAGAGGTGCACCCACTTTCCTCTGGGAACCCCAGGTAACAGCAAGTTCTTCCAGCAGGCCATGGGAGTGAAAGGAAGAGAAGCAACCCATGAGAAACACTGACAGAAATGTGGCCATCCTCGTATTGGAAAGGAGGTGATACATTTGCTTGCACTTCAAAACATATTTCCTTTTTTCTTGACCTAAAAGTAGTGGCTTTGCTGATCAATTTTGTTGGCTAGAACACCTAGGAATAAGCTTTGTTTTGAAATAAAAGAGGAGAAAACCACCTCTTACAGCTCAACAATACAAATTCCTCCCCACTTGCCACTGGAGAACACGACTCATTCTTGCAGCTCTCCTGAGTCTATTGCTGCTGCACAGCTGTCAAGATCCAGAGCACTTCTAACCTTACCTGAAAGCAGAATGGATACTGAAAAATCCCTGTAATGGTACTATCTGTAAATGAGAGAACTGGGGGTATAAATCAAAGGCTTTTGACTCTCATTTCAGTGAAGCAGAAAATAGAATTGTCCAACTTGGAAACAGAGAAAAAGAAGAGCACAGCATTGGGTACAGAGAAGATGGACAATAGATTAGCTTAAGGATTTAAAGAATCACTGCAGGAGCTCACACATAAGCTTTTCCGTACACCTGTGTGTGCTTGAAGGTATATTCTGCTCCACAAGTATTCCCTGCCCCAAGATCTCAATAGAGCAAGGATGAAAATAATGAAGGGTTCAGATATGAAGACAAAAAGATAGTGCCAAGAGAAGCAAATAATATTCTCTCACAATATTAATTTCTTCTTCTGTCTGCTTTTACATCAGTCAAGAAACAGACACTTTGTATAGATTTTACCTCATTAAAAACCAGTATTGTATGAAGAATATCAAATGTGCTCTTCACATTTAAGAACAAAATTTTTCTTTTACATTACATCAACACTGATATTAGCTTTTAAAACCTTCTGGAAAAGCTGAGAAGTTTTGCAAAACCTACTTTACTACAGTTACACTGTAATATGCCTGTTCTTACATACATAGCAGGAACTGTGATATAGATTCTTACGCCATCAAGATGACATTAAAGAGGTATTTTTCTTTGGTCCAGCAATAGCCTTCTGATGGGTTTGTGGTAGATTATAATTAATGCATAATAAGTCCTATCTTCACCTACCAACACTCATGATAAGAGCTTTTTTGAATCATATTTCAGAACCTCTCAAAGAAGAATAGACAGTGAGACATGAAGTCTGCCCATGCCTCCTTTTGCTTCTGAGCTCATGCTTTCACATCAGGTATTTGAAGTGTTATAAATCTGCTTGCCAAGAGTTGTCTTCTTTAACCCTTCAAGATAAGTGAGAATATACATTATTAATTGGTTGTATCAGTGTCAGTCCCTTAATCAATGCTGGCATATCAATATATTCTTACATTCTTTTTGTTCTGAAGTTTAAAAAAAAAAAAAAAAAGTACAAGGAGTATGGAGCAAAACTCCAAAGTATTTGGGCATACATGCATTAGGCTGAGAAATTAAGCTCAGCTACCCCCAAAGCCTAGGCATTTGTTCCTTGTAGATGTTGTGGTAAAGATATCCAAGGGAGAAGATACACAAGTGTCTAAACAAGCTCAGGTAGAATTTATTTCCCTTCAAAATTCATCTTTCTCAAGCATTACTTATCACCAGTGAAATATTACTTATGACTATTAAATCTGCAGAGTACTTTGAAACTCCATTGTCAACATGAGTCTTGTTTCATCAGGAAAATAGCTCCATTCTTAATAACTGCTCAATTTGTTCCCTCATTTTTCCTTCCATTTAGAGGTTTTAGAATACTTCTCATGAAGTCCATGCATTGAGGACACAGATGGTAGAAGGGTTCCAGTAACACGACGTAAAAATTAATTACAGGGTTCAAGATACCAGTTCTTGCAGCCAGATTACTCTATGCCTCCCTCACATGATTCAGGGTATTCCTTAAAAATTTAAGGATTTCACACTTGTGAAAAAGCTTAGAGGAAATTATTTATGTCTCGCCTAAATTCTCGCAAACTTAAAATAAATAAATAAATAAATAAATAAATAAATAAATAAATAAATAAATTTTAGAGCAATGGAAAATGAGGACATGAAATTGCCTGTCTTAAGGAATTTTCATTATATTTTGGAATAGTGTACAAGGCAGAAGAGACTCTAAGTATCAAGCTACCTCTTCTTAGAACCATTGGATCACTTAGGATAGAAAAGGCTTCTAAGATTGAGTTCAACCATTAATCCTGATCTGACCCAGCTTTGGATCTGGCCCATAATGTCCCAGTAGGTTATGGTGAAGGAATTTCAACTGGACGTAGAAGACCATAACAAAAATAGATTATAGTTGATACATAAGATTACTTAGAGACATCAGATTTTGCCTTCTTGAATATCAATGAACATGATAAGGGACTTTCTCTCTTGTTAAATAAATGTTTAAGATGCTTATTGTGGCATTTTAATTTTTCTCCTAAAATTAAAATAGATGCTCATGATTCTCAGACTGATAAGCAAATGTACTGAACACTTCCAAAATACATTTGATAATTGTTAGGCTTCACTGTCAATTGGAGGAGAATAATATTTCTAGCACACAATACGATTTTTATATTGCCTAATATCAGTGTAGGATGTTCTAGGATAGCTTTTTATATTCAGTCTCTGAGGAACTGAGCTAGAGGGGCTTTTCTGGCTCAATTCTCAATACAACAGTGCTCAACCACACTATAATGCATCTAGGGATTAATTTATTGCCATTAACAGATCCATGAGGGAAATACAGGTGGCTAGGAACAAAAATTACCTATCAGAAAAGGAGGAGTATTAAAACCTTTTTGAGTAATGAAAGGAGAAAATAGATTGTATATGAAAATGACAATACTGCTAGAGAAGACTGTCTGTTATGGGTGACTGCTGACAAGCAATAGTGTGATGAAGCCAGTGATGAAGGAAAACCAGACAGAGATGCATCTCTGATTTAAGGGATGAAATCACCATAACAAGAAACCTCTAGGGAGAGTAAATTCAGCTATACTGGAGTGACTTCGACTTGTGTAACCATAAGTAAACTAAATTTAAGCTAACAAGGGCAGGTATTTGTTGTAGTGTAACCATGGCAGCAAAGAACTCAGACTAAAAAAGGCTCCACCTGCTCAAGAACTTCCATAAATACTTGCCATTTGGCCCCACAGAGCCCTTGACTACCATAATTACACCTCTAATAATATCCAAGATATGCTGCACATGATAACCACAATATAGAGGCTTCTTCAAACTAAAACTCTCTTAAAAGGATCCAAAGCTATTTAGTGTCCCTAGCAGACTTTCCATTGATTTCAGTGAACTTTGTCTCAGGCCTTTTAATGTTAAAAATGAATGTAACATATTAAATTATTGAAGACAGTACTTGGTCTTAATAAGAGCAAATTATTTTTTCAGGGTAATAAAAATGATTCAGCTGTAGTGGGATAACAGAGAAAACAAACTCAGGGAAAGCTAATTAAAGCATTTTGATTACTAGAACTAAGTTTCTCCCTCCCTGACATAAGAAATTATTTTCAGAACTTTTATAAAACATTTATTCTCATATAAACAAGGAAATAAAAGTGATACCCTAGCCAAGATCAAACTTGGCTACCTTCTGTGAAAGGGAGCAAATTGCCCAGAGCATGCCTTTTGAAAACAGAAAAAAATTGTTTGCTATTGAAATGTGAAAGTCTATTAAGTGTTGGGCTGTGATTGCTTTCCAATTAGCTTTTACAAAGTTCTCAGGAAAAAAGAAAGGACAGGTGGATCCCCAGCTTGCAAGGCAGCTATTAGATTGTTATGCAAACAAAGGTCACCAGACAACTCTGCTTTGTTCCATCATCTAGACACTTTTCTATAGGGGAGAAAAGGATTTCTAGGAGGAATTGAAGGGCAAACCTAGAGAAGGTGAGTTGTTCCTTAATTAGTAAAGGCTATTGCTGGCTTCACTAAAGGTGAGCACTCCTCAGCAATAGGCACAGGCCATTGCAGTAAGTATGTGTGGGTACCGAGGACATGATTGAAGGGGTTGAGTGGGGATGTTTATATTGAGAGGGATGAATTTGGGACAAAGAAGCTTTGGAGCCTGAACCAGAGCAGTGTGTAGTAAGTCAAACCAGTCTATAGAAAAAGGAACGTGTTAACATGATCAACAGAAATGTGAAACAAGGCCCTCCCTTGCAGTGACTACTGTGACTACTTGAAGCCTTGATAGAGAGGGGTTAGATCTAAATAATCATTTATGCTGGTATCTAACTGCAGATATGTGAGAAGCCCTGTTGACATTGCCAAGCCAATTTCAAAGAGAACAGATTTAAGTGCTTTACTGGATGAGGGCCAGAGGCAGCTGAAGTTAGCACTAAGATCACTTTGGAGAGTTCTTTTTAATTCTGAATTCTCAGAGCACCTGGAACTCTTCCTGGATAGTCTTGGGAAGGATTATCTAGGTAAAGCAGATTTAAAAACATCTGGAACAGACCTTGAGACACTAACTGAACCCCTTTCCACAGACAAGAGAGAATTTCCTTTAGATCTTCAACAGAAATTTTGTATTAGGCTTTCAAACAGCTTTAGAAGCTGCTTGTTAATTTAGAGGTCATATGTTGATTGAGACTTTTAAAACAAAATATCCAGGTAAATTTTTGTTTCCCTCATTGGAATTACTTTATAATCTTCCTGATCCTATTTTTCAGATCAGAAAGAGGACTGTGTCCAAAAACATTTCCTGAGAAACTAGATTATAATAATAAATACCAGCCAGGTATACCAGAGAGCCTTATTTTTGGATGCCATCCCTTGTTTTCAAAAGGTATTTGAAATCAATTATCACACTGGAAAGGACTGTAAAAATGGGCTTCAGTTCAACAGAAATGGCTTCTGTGTTTTCTAATCCCTGGAAAAGAAATTTTCTCCTTGGTTTTACAAAACTTTCTTTCAGACTGTGCTATTTGCTTCCAGTTGTTTTAGACAATCAAGAAAATCCCACTCCAGACATGTCTGACTACAAAAGTTCTACTGAATGCATCTTTTCCAGTAGAGTTATTTCCTAACCCCTGGGTCAAACTAATAGAAAAGAACAAATTCACAAACTCTAATGTAGTCTAAATTGTTATGGACAAACCCTTGGCAACCAAAGGCCCTTTCCTCCATTCAGATTAGGAATGATGTACATTTCCAGCCTACTATTGCAACTAGAGGATATAATGCAGTGCTAGAACTTTTTACCACTCATATTTACTTGAGATTGTGTCAGGTCTTACTTGGTTGGAAGCAAGGACTTTGCCTTTTTCCCTTCTAATTCTTAAAAAAAATAGGCTTTCACAAGTTCTTACTGAAAATACAGTATTCAATACAGATTTCACAAATCAATTTTGTTCATGAGTTAAAGACAAGTATCTGGAGGACTTTTTCAACACTGTAATGCAGCCCTCTGTTTACTCCTGCAGTTTATGAAGAGTTCAGGATATGGACGGTGCATATACTCAAAACTAACTCTTGCACAGAGGAAAATGTAATATTCCTGTTTTCTGATACAGATTTAGAATGTATTGAAGTCTATTCTCAACCACTGCTTAGCTGGCACTTCAGGAATTTTTTAGCTAATTGACAGTGATGATTAGAAAGAACAGCATTATCTCACATTTAGGGGAGATACAAAATTCCAGCCTCAGCATTCCTGTGACATCTGTGTGAGAAGACAGAGACAACAGATGAAAATGGCTCTGGGAACCTGCTGTGAATATTTGTATTCAGGGGAAATATTTTCATTTGTGTTTATCTTTGTGTCATAATGAAAAGCTGCATGATTAGGGTGGTATTCTTACTGGGACACTATTTCTAGTTGCTTGCTGCAGTAAATGTTCAGTGGCCCAACAGCAGCACAAATTTAGCTCAAAAGGATGGAATTTGGTTTGATTGGGCAAACTGGGGTGTTAAGAAAAAGGGCTACTTAGAAGTACACCCAGTTTGTCAAGACATTAAAGTTAGATAAATCTTCACACTTGTAATAATGGGGTTTTACATTAACAATTAAGTTCTAAAAGAAAGAATTTGTTCTGAAGAGGTGTCCCTTTGGTGCACAAAACTTTACATCTTGCCAAAGATCCTAGTTGCAGATACACTGAAACTCATATTCCTTCCTGACTTCTGAAGCTTGGACACAATTTACCCTCAAGGTGCTTGGAACCTGCCAGTGTCTCCCATTTCGTTGCAAATTACAAAGTTTTCCAACAAATATTCTTTCCTCCCTTTGAAATCTGTAAACACTATACTATACTATATAGACATTTATTTTAATTAGTATTTTTAAAGCTCCATTTTCAATTAATTTGTTGTCTTAGTATTTTCAGGAGCTTTCCTTTAAAATGGTTCACTTGGAATATTTTGTTCCTCTGGAGTGAGCTGTTCCCTTCACTCCTGTGGCTCCCAGCTCATATCTATGGTTAACAACAGTGCATGTACGTGTTCTCAACACCTTGGGAGGTGAGCTTATGCAACTGTCTTTTATCACCTAGATCAGTGCTCCAACTGGGGTTTCTAAATGTATGCAGTCTCCAACATTTCCTTCCTCACAGAGCTTCTCTAGGCCTGAATCACTTCAGTGTTTATTCTCTTTAAAAAATAAGATAATAAATTTTTTTAAATTATTAAGGTTTTGGTTGAAAGTGAGCACTGTGCTTAATACAGAGTTTGACATATTGCAATAATTTTTGTGAGGTGTTATGCCCTACAGTGAGGCATCACCTTTAAAAGCATTAAAAATTTTCTTAATTTTCAAAAGTTCAGAGTATTCCTGGTTTCCAGCAGCTTTGGTGGGAATGTTGAGTCATCTCTGGCCTTCCATGCAGTCAGGAGGATTTTTATCACAGAGTTTGGCCTATACATTTAAGCAGTATTATCAAATCACATTCATTTTGAGCCTAGGCAAGGATTTTAGTTCCTCAGTTTAATGCACTCCAGTCTGAAACCTTTGTTCTTAACAACTGTGAAAAAAAGAAAATGTTCTGGAGAAAGTTGTGCTTTATGCTGGAGTCGAACTTGAAGTGATCTCCTGAGATATCTTTTATTTGTATGTTAAGTAGAATGCACATTCATGGTGCTGTATAAATAATAATAATAATGCTCTCATCTCTGTATTCTGCTTATTGTAATCTGTTTATTCTGCAAAATTCAGCAATGAAAGTAAAAATAGCCTCACTGTGCGCTTTCAGTGAAGATCCATAGCCATTTTTATTTCATACAAACTTGTTTCTCCCCAGTTATAAGGCACTTTGTATTTAAAGCTATCAAAGGAAAACAAAACAATCTCAAAAACAAATGTTCTGACATCATTAAGTAACTCAGCTCCATGAAAGCATGTGGCCATATAATCCAGTACTGTTCTTAAGTACTCCACAATCGAATCAGTGGAGAGTTCTACCTAAAAATCAGTGGTGGTTGATGTCCAAAGGAATTTATAAAATTAAGTGGAACCATACAACTTGAGCAATTAGTCATGAGACAAGGAATCTTTTACCTATAAATCAGTGTGAAACTATCTCAGTTTCACGAAGTAGCCACACTAGTTAGGGATTGATGGTCTATAGGGATCAACATTAGAAGGCAATAGCTACCACATTGTGGTATACAAGATATTAAAGCTGTTTCCCGTACCCAGCAGAGGAAATCAAGAAAGCATTCAGCTATTAATGTCAGCCAGCATTTGTGAAATGAATAGGCTCGACCTCAGTCACCTCTTTTCCAGCAAAAATGAGAAGCTGCAAAAAGTGTCTCCTTATTTGTGACCTTGAAATCACCAATTCTGTGAATGATTAACTAAGTGCAGAAGGAGAAGGACAAGAACACTGGTAAAAGGAAGAAACATAGAGTCGTGCAAAACTTGCTGCTCATAACAACACCCTTTCCATGGATAAACACTTGTTTCAGGCTCTTAGGCCACCAATCCTGCTCTTTTATCACCTGTAAATATAGTAATNACATGAACAGACACTCTGGGCATTAATCACAGTATTTTATATTACTCTAGTATGAAAGTCACCACCTTTAGATACTTTCATTTATCTGTTTAAGCCATTCACAGTGGATTTGCAACAGTTTCTTCATTCCAAGTCTAGGAAATTGCTACAAATGCAAAAATCAACCTTGAAAACCCCCTAGAGCACAATTTTAAAAGCAAGAACTATATATTGCTGAGGAGATTTTAGTGTGGTGAAATGTTCACTGACACCAGCCTCTCACTGAGCAACACATGCAAGAGCCAGGGGACAGAAGTTTACCCTGGGAAGAGATAGGGATCACATGTTTTTAAATCTGGCCACACTGATAATTTTGTCCAAAATAAAATACAGAAAACTATGCTGCATTGACACCTCATTTGCATAGGGATCCCAAAGGCTGAATGCAAAGAGAGCTTAGCTTGAAAGCATGACTTCCCCACTGAAAGCAGTCATCCTATGCAACAGCAATCCTAATGACTCCAGGAAAATTAAATTGATGCCCACCCTTGTACAGCAAAGGCCCTAAGGCATCTCTCAGGATGCTTCATCTGTGGCTTGGGGGCATGGAACAGCCTGCATGTGCATCTCTCAGGCTGATGGTCAGATGAGATACTAGCTTATGCTGGGCTACCTCTTAGCAAATCCCCTGGCTAACCCCACCTCAGAATGACCCTTCACAGCCCTAAAAGCTTCCTTATTGGTCAACTGCTCCTGAGGACGCCTCCCAAATGCTGAAACAGACTTTGTCCAGCGTGGATGATGTCTGGGCATCAGAGAGCAGTATGCGTGGCACCTTATGAGCCAGTTCCAAGCCACCATGCCTAAATGTTGCCTAATAGACATCTCTAAAAACAGACTGCGTTTTCCTGGTACTAAGGGAGGAGCTGCTCCTCTCCTGCCACTGTGCTTCCCATCCAGCTGCCTCTCCAGGGTGATGGAAGAAGCTGGGTGCCACATCCTTTTGGGTGGCAGCTTCTGCATGGCCAGTCTCACACCGTGCTGGCCCTCCTTAGGGAGTGCCACACATTTTGGGGAGGCAATGGGTTATCTGCACGAAGGGTTACACCTCGCAAGCCCTGCTTGTGTGTAATGCAATTGCTGACCTGCGGGGTCTTTTTTTCCTCCCTTACTTTAACTTCCTTAGCTAAACATAGCAAGACCACATCCCCCCACGACCAGGGCTGCTTACTGCATCTTGCAGCATCCATCCAAATTCAATACCTGCATCACTTCTGACAGCTTTTGCTGCAAAGACCTCTGAAGCCTTTTTTGTCCCATTTAAGACCTGTCAGTCCTTTGTTTCTGTCTAGCCCTTCCTGGCCCTGGGTTGAAGTACATTATTAAAAATTCTTTACAGACCTACATTAGTATAAATTAAGAGATAGAGGACATTATCCTGCTTAGAGTGTGTATTTTTATTCAAATAATTCTATTAGCATAATTATCTTTTTCAGAAATTAAATGAACATTATTACACTTGATGTGCTACAAATTATAAAAGCAAAATTTCGCTTGTAAGGTTGTACAGATCTCAAGCAATTAGCCATATTGCACCCAGAAAACTAAAATTAAACACATAAATTAAACCAGTGGGGGGGATAATAATGTTAGAAAGGGGATATAGACTTTATGTGGTTTGTTCATTCTGATGTTCCAACTAAAGAGGTCAGACAAGTGGGGTTAACAGGTTCCCCCACACTTTTCTAACTTGACAGAAAAATTATGTGGACTACTTTCACTAGGGATAATAACATAATCTAAACAAGTAATTTCCTTGCGTGCTCCGTGCATAATCTTGCAATCTGTACCTAATTTTTACAATACATAGCTGTTATTGGCATTTTAATCAATAGGCACATTTGGATCTGAACTCAGCATTCACACTTTTTTTATGATTATCGAATGCCTGTGGTTGCATTTATGTGCAGCTACCTACACAAAAATAGACAGCAATTTATAGACACACCTTTCATTCCTCATGCATTAATTATTACAACTGCCAAAATTTATCAACATAAAGAAATACTTCCAGGATTGCTAAAGCATTTAGATGACAGCAGTAATTTAAATAGCTTGGAGGGACATGTGAATGCTACTGAATGGTCTCTAAAGATGTCTCGCACTCACAGAGTCTACTGAAATTCTTCTAGACCAACTTCAACATAGGAAACGTCTTGTGTTTGAAAAACACATATTTGTTTTACCAAACTTAGAGTTATGCCAGTCCCTCAGCTGAGGGACCCATTCTGTCCTTTGCTGTGTGAATGCTCACCATGATGATGTGGAGGAGCCCTCCTCCTCTGCTGTCTGGCAGAGCACAGTCAGCAGGGATCAGGGGCGCTCACAGCATGCTCTGCTCTCTCCATCAAACAAAAGTTTTCTTTGAGGCCAAGCCTGGAGTGCTGCAATGGGTGGCTATAAACTCTTCAGGAGGGACAGTTGTTTAGCCTGGAGAGGACTGAGACAGGGCCTCATCAATGTCTGTAAGTATCTGAAGGCAGGGTGTCAGGGGGCTGGATCCAGGCTCTGCCCGGTGGTGTGGAGCAATGGGATAAGGCGCAAAAGGCAGAAAGTGATGCACAGGAGGTTTCACCTGAAGATGAGGATGAGCTGTTTCACTGTGCAGGTGGCTGTGCATTGGAACAGGTTGGCCAGAGAGGCTGTGGAGTCTCCTTCACTGGAGATACTCAAAAGTTGTCTGGACACATTTCTGAGTAGTGTGCTCTAGGGGACCCTGCTTGAGCAGGGAGGTTGGACTAGATGACATTTGGTGATCCCTTCCAACCTTAACCATTCTGTTATTCTCTGATAAGCAAGGAAGGAAGGGTGCTGGGGTAGCCCTGTGTTTTGATTGTTAGAGATGAGTCATGGTGGCCATAGGGCTGAATGTTTATGAGCAGGAATTAGAGGGAAGGCCAAGAAGGCAGAATTCATGCTGGGAGTCTGTTATAGACCACCTAACCAGGATGACAAGGCAGACAAAATGTTCTATACACAGCTGACACAGCTGGTGAAGGAGCCAACGAGGGAAGGCATCCCAGGAAACAGCTGCTGGTTGCACCGAGGGAGATTTAGATTGGATATTAGGAAATAATCCTTTCTGCAATCCTTTGAAGAAAGGGTTTCCAAGCACTGGAACAGGCTGCCCAGGGAAGTGATAGAGTTACCATGCCTGTAAATATTTTAAAAATGTACAGAAGTGGTACTCAGGGACATGGTTTAGTGGTGGACTTGGCAGTGTCAGGTTAATGATTGTACTTGGTGATCTTAAAGGTCTTTTTTAATCTAAAAGGCTCTATGGTTATCATATGCATTTTATACAGTTCTTCCCTGAAAAAAAAGGGTAAAAATTCCCTGTTTTTCCTGCCTGTTTTATAGTGCTTTGAAGAGAAAGCAGATGACAGGCTTACCATGAAATGTTCTAGGGCTTGGGGTAGTTTTCTAGCAGAAGCCAAGTTATTTGCTTTGGCTTGAAATATACTGAATTGTTTGGAGGCTGACTGCTTTAGGGATCATCTGTCTCCTAATGGCGCTGCAATACCATGGTGATATAGAAGTGATTTGCCAGTTAGGAGAGATTTCAAGAGAAAGGCCTTTGACTTGTTTTCTCCTCACTCCTCTGTCTTTTAGCATGCCAGAGTTTTTGTTTATTCAGGTTCTTATGTCACACACTCTCCTTGTTTTCTTTTATCTTTGTTGGAGTGCCTGTTCTAATATCCAAGAAGGATTTGATTTATAGAGAATCTTTTACTCGTGAAGATTATGTTGTGAGTATTTGTCTAGTCCATAGTAAAATGGATGGAGTTTTGTATGTATTTGTAAATGCATCTGGAAGAAGAGGAACTTCTGATAAAATCAATGCGAGTGTGTTTAAAATAGGTTAAGTATTTTAGCTATAATTGCTTGGTGAAAGAGACAAAATTAGTTCTTTCCAGTGTCAAAACTGAGCATAGGAAGAAAGAAAAAGGAACACACAATTCAGAATTTCTTTTAAGTTTCTCTAAATGACAATAAATCCAAGATTACACAAAGTAATTGAAACAAATTGATCCAATTGTTTTTGTTTTCCAGCATAAGAAGGTATGCAGAAAAAGAAATGAATATTTCATTTTGTCATACAGGTGTAAAGCCTTCTGGGCTAAGAACAGTAAGATTAGTGAGTAAGACTGGCCTGTCAGGTCACATGGCCTGTGCAAGAGAAATGCTCAGGGGCTCAGAATATGCCATCATTTCAAATCCCATTGAATCAACGTCATGACAAATATGAGCACTTGCAGCAACCGCACTGACTGAGCTTGGTATTTACTTAATGATCTACTTCTGCCTCAGGAGTGTGCCAACAGGAAGAAGTGTGAGGAGATAATAAATATGGCCTGAAAGGGGACTTTTGTAAAGCCAGGAGGAAGATGTTGAGTCTCATTAGTATAGTGATTCCTGAAGTGCTGTGTAAAGGGAATGGCAATGGGGGTGTAACTTGGTTCTGACCACCCCAATTTGTCCATATCCTGAGTACTTCAGCTTCCAAATGAAGTAATTTAGTCCCTTTCCCTTATATTGGTGTACAAGGGGAAAGATGTAGTTGTTGTGTCTACAACGGTTTATCATCTACAACACTATATTCTACCCTCCATCTACCCAGTATCAGAGATGGTGATGTATCTACTCACATCTGTCAGGCCCTCTCCTCAGCAGTGACATGTATTTCACTTTCTCAGCAGCAGTAATACCTCCCTTGACTAATACCTCTCATCAGCGTCATTCCATGCCTGCCTCATGAAATAAAAAAGAGAGAAAGAACAAAACAACAACAGCAGTAATATGAAATCAGAGGTGGTGCAATTTTGCTAGAGTGTCACATACATCCAGACAAAATGATCAGAAATGCTCAAATCAGACCTACAATTTTCACTTTTCTGCAGTGTTTTATGCAGATGAAACTTGAAGCCCTTTACAAATTTTTACAAAGAATCCAGTGCAATGCTCTGGTTTGATCTATGCATTGAAGAACATCACTTTGAATGTACAAGGGTTGATATTCCTCTCATTATTTGAAGAAGACTTCTTTAAAATCAGTCTGAAAACTATATACCTACAATGTTTTTGATGATTAAAGCATTAATGATACTAGGTACCACTAGTTCAATACAGTAGGATTTCTGTGTTCCTCTAATGTTTTTTCTTTATTGGGTACAATGGAGAAAGAAAAACAGTTAATGAAGGGTGGTTTTGTTCTGAAATCATGCAAGGAGACCCACAAAACCATGGGTTCAAGCAATGTAATTAGTACTCTGCAGCCATAATAAGGAAATTAAGAGAGCCAAAATAATGCATACCATATATAGACATTTCACAACACCTTGTCAGGTATAAATCTTACCTTACATATAAAGAAGTTGTGATACAGAGCTTATATGATTTTCTGAGGGAATTTTTGTCCGATGGAGATATTCCTGCCTTCTGCTGTATTACTTTAACCATTAGACTATGCTAAGTTAAAGATGATAATAGTCTACTGAGATTTAACTGGGCTTTTTCAATTTTTTTTTTTTAATATATAAAGGGAGAGTATTAGTGATATGTTAATGGAGTTGTTGCCCAGGGCAGCTAGAACTGGAGCAGGACTCTAGAAAGACTTTCAGAGTAAAGATAGAGGTGAAATGAAAATGAAAATATATACTAAAAAAAACACCACCCTTCGATAATCATATAGTTTTTAAAATATCTGGAGAGCTGGGGAGAAGGGTGAGGTCTTCTAAAAGATCATCTCTAGTGGCTCCATTATCCAGTGCTGGATTATTGTCCTTAGCTTGACCCTGTGAGAGGAAGCCAAACACACTGGGCAGGACTTGCAAATCCCTCTTGGGGTGTCACCATGGCTTCTTTTGACCCGTGAGGATCTGCTTCTTTTCTCAGAGTTTTTCAAACTTGAGAAGATGACTGAGCTATAAAGATTTAACAAGTTGGGCTGAAGGTCCTAAGAAGAAAGCACAAGGCATACAAAATAAAAGGAACCAAGTGGGACAATCTTGTTTAAAAAAAT
Organism: Hylia prasina; assembly: GCA_013397195.1. Lineage (NCBI taxonomy): Eukaryota > Metazoa > Chordata > Aves > Passeriformes > Sylviidae > Hylia > Hylia prasina. The sequence continues at coordinate 1,468 of VYXD01010605.1, read as the reverse complement.
GCCTTCACTACACTTTCTCCCTCAGGTGCTAATTTTAGGGAGAAGTATGATATCCTATAGTATTGCATCTGTAATTTCAGAGCAAATTGTGTTTTTATAGGAATGAAATACAATGTCTTTGACATACCCATCTTTCTTTGTCAGTTTTTGGCATCAGTTTAGATTTGGACAGGAGTGATTAAAAGCAGCAAGTGGTCTAATCATCCTTCACTCAACCTTCTTTAGGCAATTCACTACTAGGACTGCATTTGAAGATCATTTCATTATTTTTCAACACTGCTGAGAAGATGGCAGAAGCATAAGTTTGTCTGGAAGAACTAGAAGAAAATAAAGCACTGCCTGTAGCCTGAAAAAAGTTATTTTAAAAGAATTTTTGGGTGTTTTCTCAATATATAGATTCAAAGGACTTTTAAAATTAATACCTCCAAAACAATGAAAATCAATATTATATGAATGATGGTACTCCTTTATTAGGTAATTATTATTCCTGTAATTAACTGAGAGCAACTAATCACACAGATACATCTTTTGAATAATTGACTGATAGAGGTAATGACTAGCTTTCAAACGTATTTGTCACTAATTTGTAATTCACATAGGTGGAAATGTGCAGTAAAGTTGATGGCTGCTTAGAATCTAAGTAAGAGAACAATCCTCTGTTCATGTCTGTGTCAGACTGCTGTGATGAAGCACCTTTTTAAGTGCTCCTTGAGGGAGTTTGCACATTTGCCATTTTGTCATTAGTACACTCAACTCTCTTCCCGCACAGGAGATTGACTAAGGTGTGGTCGGCACCCTAAAAGGAGGAAGATACTCCTCTGTTTATCTGGCATTTTATTCATGTGCTCTCTGAATTCCTCTCTGGTAAAAGATTCCAAGTTAACAACCCGAGAAACTGGAATTTGTGTTTTTCCAAAGAGGATGGGAAAAGCAGAAGCTATCTGCTTTATTCTCTAGTTGGCTTTAACCTTGAATATTTTGACAGCAGACTGGTAGCTTTGCTAGAAAACAGTGTTCCAAGGCAAGAAAAAACCCTTCCAAATTTTATCAAATACAGTAAATAATTTTAGCCAGAAAAATAGAGGGAAATGCAGCAAAATGGAATATGGTCTAACAATATTTCTTAACTATTAGAGTTTGCTTTTTTATTTGATCAAAATGTTTGAAAATAATGAGAAAAGAGAAAATAACTGGCATGAAAGTCATAGAAGCATGTTCATGTTCAAGTGAAATTAGAGTGCTCACCAGCACTGAGTGTGCATAAGCCTCAGCATAACTAACCCAGAAACACAACTCCTCCAGGAGGTGACTCAAATTTCAGGTGCCCCTGCAAAAGCATCTCTGCTTCCACTGATTGTTCAGTAGGCCTATGTAGAAAGGCCAGCTAAATTAGACATGTCTCAGCTGAAATTCAATGATGTGACCTCTGAAACCATGTCACTCTGCTTAAATAAATTATTGTAGGCTA
>VYXD01010597.1:931709-977053 GCA_013397195.1 Hylia prasina | reverse complement strand
ATTTCAGCAGGAGTGTCACTTGCTCAGGTGGAAACACTGGTATTTGTGTGATAAGGTAAGGCAGCCCATGGAATGAGAGCTGGAGGAGGCCTCCTAGGTCTTCTCCAGCCTAGCTGCCTGTTGGGCATTTGCTGCTGAAGCATCAGTAGATGGATGTATGGCCTTTCCCCAGGGATCCAACAGTCTGTCCATGTCAAGTCAAGCCACACCACATCATTTCAAACCCTACCCATTTCCTACTTCTTGTGTGTAGCCATGATAAGCTGGAACCTGCCTCTTCCAGCTCTCATTCCATGCCTTTTTTGAGCTATGGAGCCGGTGGCCCGTTTTCCTCTGTTGTCACTAACCTGGAAGCACATTTACATTTTCTGAATAGGGCAATTAGTGCACACTCCTTTCCCGGTGTCACCTGCTCCTGGTCTCTGACATTCCTCATCTGCACTAATGACCCAGCCATTAGTGGTCATTATTGGTCATTGTTTCTGTCCCACTGACCCCACTGACTGGCAGAAGCACCCTTTGGCCTTTTCCCCAGCACTGAGCTCGACATTAATAGCCCAGTTTAATACCAGAACCTCTGAGCACATAAATAAAACCAGACAGGCCCTACCTGTATTTTATATGGCTGGTGAGAGATGAATACATGCTTTTGTGATTATGATTAATGCTGCTGTTTATTATTTTTACTGCAGTAGTGGTTTAAATATCACTATCCTGTCCTAAGTGCAGTAAAAATTCATCGGAAAAAGATGGTTTCTGTTTCAGGCAGATGATACCCCAGACCATTGGAGCATTGAGGATCTGGAACAGCTTTCTTCCTGGGCAAAAAGTATCAAGAAAACCTAAGGAGTTCTAAGGGCGAGTTCCAGAAGTTTGTCAGATTATATAGCAGGCCTGCATGGGTTTGGTTATGGTGACTCCAGAGATCACGTTTAGCTCTATGTTCTTCTGGGCAGGAACCACTGTATTTTCTGCTCATCATGTGATAGAACCCTTGTGTCTGCTGTATTACAGAGGAATGTGCTGTGTTAAATAATTTTGGTATTATACCTGATTCACTCTGCTGTCCTGCTCTGGCCGGACACTGTGACCCCTGAAGGGGTAAGATCCAGGCACATACAAGTAAGAACAGTAATTCACCTTTGTTTTGCACTGCCATTTATTTTAGTGCATCTAAGAGGTAAAGACTCACCTGTAAATTTTCTTTCAGCCTCAACCCAATTGTGAAGCAAATTTTTTAGCCAAGTTCAGCTGAAAACAACTTCATTCTTCCCAACTGCATTTGGTCTGCTCTACCAGTGCATCTGGAAAATTTGCTCCTGGCAAGCTTGCTCCTCCTGTGCTGCCCACTGCTGTGAATGTGGGGCCACAGGAGGAGTCCAGCCCTCTAAGGCTGTTGAAATGCCATGAATGAAGCTGGTCATGCAGCTGATCTTCTCAAGGCCTTTCTGCAAGGGACCCGCCTTTCCTGAAATTTATGCTGCTGTTAATGTAAATTATCCAATGTTGTTGTCTGTTGTCCGAGGTCCAGTTCACTGCCCCACCCACTGCTCCAGAGACAATTAAGCCCCGTGTTAAGGGCTTTTTTAAGACTTTCCACTAAACTGCATCCCGGGATTTGTGGATGGCTCTTATGTTGATTTTGATTTTACCTTGAATGAGTAATGTTATCTGTATTATAGCTGTCACAGATGAAAAAACAACTTCTACAGATGAGTGAATCCATTTGTTGGTTTATGGATCCCAAATCCTCCAGGGCAACAAATCCATCTGTCATCTCGGAATGGTTGTGTTTTATTTGGTGCTGTGAGTCAGCTGACAGGTATTAAAATGCACATGGAAGTGGACAGATTTTTGCTGACTTCCCTGCAGAGGAGGCCCATGGGTGTTTTTATTCTAACACATGCAATGAAATAACATAAAGTCAGGAAATCCATTCCTAGGGGATAGTACAAATTGTCTGAGCTAGAAAGACATCAATATTTGGTCTGTGGGCCTTTGACCTAACCATCTGCCTAGGTCACCTTAGCCCACTGCTTGCTTCCTTTTCCTTAGTGCTCTATTCTTTCCAGATGGATGCAGCTCAGGAAAACTGCACTTCATGGGCCAGTCTCTTTTGTTCCCCTTCTCCTTTCCTTTCTTGTTCTTTGTGTTTACTATATTTCTATTCTCAGCTTCTTGTTTATGCTTGTGTACATCAGGAGGAGCCAAACAAAAAATTACTGGTTAAAAACTAACTAGGGAAAACCAGTTTTAGTTATGTGGGAATTTCTTTCTTGGTGGTGTTTTCAACCAAGAGGAGTCCAATTTCTAGCATCCATTTAACCAAAATATGCTTGTTGAGAATTAAAGTCTGCCCTTTACATGAGTAGAAGTGAAGTTGCTTCCATGGGGCTCATTAGTTGCCATTCCAGAACCCTTCCTATGATATCTTCCTATCATATCATATCTATGATGATGAATCAAAGCAATTTAAATTGCTACTTGCTATGCATCACTGTCAGAGGAGTCTGTTTCCCTTCACTGACTGAAAAGAAAGCCCAGTAAACTAAGTGAAGTGTCTAAATCTGGGGTAAATTATCCCTATTTGATTAGCCTACACACAAAACCCAGCTCACCTCTGTTGCACTGCCTACAGTGAAAGCAAACTGTTGGAAAAAAGTTAAGAGCCCAGAGTGGCCAAGATTTGAGGAAAAATCTGCAAGACTACCACTTTTTATAGATCTCTGCTGAATCATGTCTGGTTGGCTGTTACCCCAGGTCAATACTTGGTATCCTGCAGAAACAGATGGACAGAGGATTGCCTTCCTACAGAGAGAAGGTAACCCACAGTCAGGCAGGGACTGTGTATGCCCTTAATAAATCCAGTTGCCACAAAGACCAGCCTTTTCAGACCTTCTGTATGTATTACTTTACCAGCTACTGTCCTTCAATGACTGAATTTTGAGAAGCAGAAAAGCCCAAATGACCCATTCAGAGATTTGCCCTTCTTTGCTGACCTTTAAACCCAAACCTGATACCCCCATCTTAAGAAAAAAGGTTCTCCCTCCTGTTGTAGAATCTATCTCATCCCAACAATCCCAGCATTTACAGCCTCCTTATTACTGATGGTCACTGTTTAAATAAAGCATGCACTCTGGTAAATAGCAATTGCTCAAACATAAGCAGCTTTAAAGGCAAGAAGTAACCCTTCCAGTCTCTAGATGAAGGATGATTTGAAATGAATTGATGTGTTCTGACTGGTGAGTCAAAATAATTCAGTTCCCCCCCCACCCCTGCAGTGTTAAACCGAGTCAATTTTTTCAAACCATATTTGATATCTTATTGTTTATTTTCAGTCGGCAGACAGCAATTTTCAAGAACTGCTCTTGATATACAGCTCAGATATCTTACAGGTCACATGTCATTCAAGAAAGGTCAATGATTCATTTAAAGTTTCATCATTCTTCACATAAACAGGCAAACAGCATTTCATCCACAGTGCAGAATTTGTGGGGGTGATAGGCCTCTGTAGTAACAAAGTCTATGGAGTCTTTTTCCCTGCCTAAGAAAGAGTGAATCCACATTATTAGCATTACCTTATCATATATCTTGGATGCATTCCCAATGAAAGCAAGTGCACCTAAACGGATTTTCATTTAGGGTCAATGCAAAGGAGTTTTTTAGATCTGCTCCTTGCCCTGATTTTTTAACATCATTTGTGGGGGGAAAAGAAGAACTAAAAAAAATGAACTAAAAAAAAGAGGCTATTAACTGATTATACCTTGCTGGTTTCTACCATCAGGATACCTAGAGAGAAATATTACAACTGAGCAAGATGTATACATCATCAACAATGTTAGAATTTAATCAAGATTTTTGGTGTTGTTGATTCCTTTAGAAACTGTACATTCAGTAGAAAATGTACATTTAAAAACCATTTCTTATATCCAAGCAATAATACCTGATTTAATTAAACCCGAATGACTTTTAAGAAATAAGATGTACTTTTTATAGGGTAAGTGATCTATATTCTATTTCCTGTCTGTGCTGTCCTTAGTATAGCATTTCAAGCTAGTAAATTCACTGAGTACCCTTCATGAAATAAGTAATAATGCCAGCTTCTCAGTCTGGGTCCAAATGAACCTGCCTAACCATCACCTTAAACCATTTTAATTGGTATTTTAGAATCAAGTTTCTTATCGGGGTGAAAAAGCAAATCTAAAAAAAAAAAAAAAAAAAAAAAGTAATAAAATTAAAGATAGTTTTAAAAAACATTGCTGACTACTGATGTCATTCCAGTACCATTAAAGATCTCCAGATGCAGAATTGGAGCACGACATTCATCTGCTTTATCTGGAGCTTTTGGCATCAATGAGACTTTACAGTGAGTGTAATTCTTGCACATCAATGTATTGGTAGGCACTCACTGCATCTTTTGGACTCTAAGTACTTCTCAACTTCTTGCTCCACATCACCTGTGATCCTTCAGACCAGTGCAATCTCTTGAAGGCGAAGATAGGAGCCGAGAAAGTTTTGAAAACTACATCCTCTCTCTGATTAGCTGTTAAATGTCTCCACAAATCTGGTGGTTAGTGCCTACAAATTAGTGAGAGGCTGCTCTCAACTGCAGGAGTTTTCTCTGTGTTCTGCACCAACTGATTGCAAAGCAGAAGTGTGAACACAAGTTACAGAGGTGTTCAGTCAAAGACCTTGGCCCTGAAGGATTCATGCTGACAGTACAGAAGCGGAGTTAGCAGCAGCAGTCAAATTTCCCAAATTGTTTAGTTAGCAACGCCTTCCAGTGAGACTAAGGAGCCTTTCTCATTGATACATGCTGAATCTTTCAGCAAAAACTTGAGTTAGTATTTTTATTCTTGCCTGTGTTTACATTATTGCTTGAAACCCTCCACATCTCAGTTTTTCAAGCAATGTGTGCAAGGGAATAGTATCAGATCACAAAGTTGCTGTTTTAGTGTTGGATTCCTTAATCTACTTAGAAGCCAGGCACTTCTGAGCTGTCATTTGATTTTTACCATCACATACATGTGTTCATGGAAAGACAATTGCAGAAACTAATACTTAGGTCTTGTCCCTGGAACTGTTCTGAGTAAGCTGCCAACATCTAAATGGGAATAATTGGAGACTCTTTCCATTGACTCATTGCGATGTGTTTCATCCCTAGGGAGTGGGGCTGACATGTCTCCCATGGCAGCCTTGGGACAAGCCTGATGGGGGCTCATTTCTTGGTTATTGGGGTTCCTCTACTTGTCATTGTACCTCTGTGCTCCTTCTTGTGTGTGTGAAGATGAGCCTTTCACATAACATAGCACACAGGTGCTGTGAAATTCTTGCAACAGAGGTAACATTTATCTCCCTGCAGATGCTCCACAAATTGTTTAATTCAAAAGGAGATAAAGCTTACTTACGCTTCAGCAATTATCTGGCTCAACCCATGTGTGAACTTCATTTGTGGAGGAAGGAACTTCTCCATTCATACTGGAAAGTGTTGGCAGGATAGGTCCTTCAGTGAGAGGGAGAGAAAGCTGTTTGCATTTTGCAACCTGACAGTGAAAATGACTTTGCTAACTAGGAGCAGAATTAACTTGATAGATTGAACATAACACAACACAACATTTACACTTCATGAAAATGAAATGAAATAAAATGCTTTGAGATAAGACATCTGTTCTTCAAGTAGTTCTTTTTAATTTTTGAAGCCAAAGCAAATTCTTCTTTGACATTCCTATTACCTGGGTAGGAAGACAGCTTGTTGGGTAACTTGTCTTGAGGTAGAAAACCTCCTTCTTGACATGTCATGGCTCTTTGGAGGATCTCTCAGTGCACCACTCAGTGTCTTGTGGGCAGAATTATGTAACTGAAGGATTACAGGTATATGTGCATGAATGATTTACAACAAATTCTGCAAAATTTGATTGTTGACATTTTCCCACTGTTCAGTTTTACAGCAGTATTAAGGATTCACTACAGACTGCATTAAGGAGGTTGTTATCTAGTAGAGCATGGAAATACATGAACCTTTTGGCAGGTGAAAAGCAAATAATACAGCATTCATTAATCAGGAAAAACCACCCAAACAAAACCACAACAAAATAAACCAGACAAAAAAAGTCAAAATAATGCTGGGGACTTTTGATGTAGGAAGAAGTTTTCTGAACACTAAATAAGTTCAAATCCTTTGAGATTGTAGCTGTGTTATTGAACTTTGATTTTCTTGCTTTATTCTGACTTGTGAGTGATGCCAAAGGGAAGCCACATTCCCACAAACATCAGCAAGGACAAGGGCATTCACCCATCCCAGGGTGGAGTATGGAGCCTCACCAGAGTCCTTCCTGCCTATCCAAAGAAAATGAAGCATAAAAAGGCTTAGCACCTTTCTGAAAGAGCTGCCCTCAATACTATGAAGGTGTTCCTTCTGGATGTGGATTTACTTGATTTTTTAGCATTTACAGTTAATGATAAAAAACCAGAACACACATTTGAGAGTATTAAGGTGTTTTTCTCCAAGTTTGACCATGCTAGGTGGTCTCAGTAGGACTCTGTCCTCTTTCTTCTGCCTCAGCAAAACAAGCAGACCCTGAGTGAAGTTAAAATATTCACTGCTAGAACTATTTCCTTGTAATTCTTTTTAGATTTCAAACTAAACAGAAACCAGTAGCTGGGATCCTTATATGTGATGCTGTATTATAGCACTCCCTCTCTGTTCTTTCACTCTCTTTTTACTTCTCTCTATGCTATAATCCAGAGGGCCTAGGGACACAACCATCATCAGGAAACCCAAAGAGCATTTGCTGCCAACTCTGGCTCTTGTATGGGATGAAAAATTGGAACTGTCTTGCTCTTGAGGGAGGATCTTCTAATACCTTCCCTATTAAAAATATTGCTCTGGAAGTAGTACTCACTATCCATTGGGTTGGAGAATATGGAGGTAAGGGAATGTGTTCATGTCCACCTGCAACACCAGAGTAACCAAGGCTCTGACCTAATCCAGCAAAAATATCCTGGTGAACGTAAGAGAAAAGTCAAACAGGGCATCACCACCTGACCTCTGTGTTCAGAGGGTGGATTTATCTCTCCCACAAAATTTTAATAAAGCAATAAATTACAGCCCTCTTAGATAAGCACTTAGAGCCTGGATTTGAAATGACAATACAGGATTGAAGGGCTTTCTGGGCCTTATTATCGATCCATGTGCTGGCCAGTCAGTTAAGAGTCGTTTTCAGGACCCGGTTCGTTAAGCTTTGAATTTGCATCTGCACTCTGAATGTATGTGTGCATTTCTGTTTGTACAAATTGAGCAACAATGCAAATGATCACTTAAAGATCAGGTTTAATAGGCTTTTAAAATAATTCAAGTGTTCACTTGAATTTTGTAGAACTTTGAGTGCACAGAACATGCACAGAACATGTGACTGTTGTGCATCATCATTAGAAGGATGCACTTGATTAGTGAGAAATTTTGATTAAACTCATGTTTCACATCAGATGGCAATTAATGAAGCCTGAAAACAACACACAAAAGGATGTGTGTGTGTTAACAAACTCCTCCTGATTTTTGATGGAGTTATTTTGAATGTACCATTAACAGAGTTTAAATTGGTTTTTATTGCCAACTTGACATTTTTTTTGCTGTTCAGATCCAACTGAAAAGCAAAAGAAAAAGTGATCTTGAGTTTCCTCATTTGCCATCAACCTGAAGTGAGATGAGAGAAAACAGAAGGGGCACTGTGCAAGCTAAAGTCTAAGGAAAGATTTTCCTAACTTTGTTCTCTCTGCTTCTCAGTTTAGGGCCTAATGACAAAAGAAGTATGAGCAAATATTTCCTCTACTCACTGGTGTTATTCCTCCAATGATGGATTTTTTTTTTTTTGGCAACCAACTGGGTAGCAGCACATGTAATTTGAAATTGTTGCTAAAACATATTATACTCACACAAAGCAAACTCATAATTAGCAGAGGTCTTAAGATTAGTGCTGGTGTAAAGGAGAGCAGAATTTGGCCCATAATAGGTCAAATGTTTACCTTGTCAGCACAGGTGAATAAGGATGAAGCTAGAATTTCTTGTCAGGTTTTTGTTTTAGGTCAGGTAGCCTACAGAGCTCTGGGGCTTTACTAACATATTTATGGCATGTGTAACTACAGGCAACACACAGTGAACAGCACCTATATTTAATTTTCTTGGCTCTGAGAGTCTCTGAAAGTTCTTATTACAAGTCTTTGCTTTATATTGCTCATAATTTTTTTGAATGTGACACGGTCTAGGGGAAAATTTCCATGCTAGATGTTTCTGCTGGCTGTACGTTTTGGGAACGTTTCAGCTAAAATAGTTGAAGTGCTTCTGAGTGTGAAATGATGGGAAAATATACTGTGTTGCATGTAGGAAAATGTTCCTTTTTAGTAGTTTAGTAGGGAGATGTACTTCCACTATGGTTTAAAGCACAAAACTGAAAATTAAGTGAGGTCTGCTCTGTCTTCAACAGAAAAATCTTAAATATGGCTGTGACAACAGGGTTACCATTTCTGGTCGCAGTGAAGCAAGACTCATGGACTCCGTGTCAGAAGGCTTAACAAGATTTATTAAAGTTGACTCCATTCTTTCTGGGTTTGGCTATTTCTCTGCCCAGGTGAAGAGCAAGCTGTTGCTTCTTCCTCTGCTCTTGTGCTGAATCTCTTCTCCCCCAACCCTTCCCATACCAGGGAGATAACAAAACTTCACCCACTGGTTAGGAAAGAAAACAAATCCCCATCTCCTTGGAGATAGAGATAGGACAGACACTGGAGATAATTTTTTACAGAACTTTGCTGTAATTCTCTGCTTTTGCAGAGAATACTTTTGAGCAGGGAAAAATATATTATGTTCATGCAACATCTGGCTACATTGTAAGAATTTTTGTGAACCAGTAGAAACCCTACAGATGAGGATACCCAGTAATTTTTACTATAAAGGGCAAGGTCATTCCTGAAACTGTGGGATAGGAGCAGAATATTCCTAGAAATTTCTTTCAGCTCTGCAGGAATAAGAACTGATTGATTTTTCCTCCAGTATAATACATGGACTCGAGTCAATTAACTTGAGGATGTTGAGGGAAATGAAGAGGGTATCCTGTAAGAAAAGCTGGAAGTTGTTCAGAGAAAGTGTATTTAAGTGGGGTAAAATCTGGGAATAGATCAAGGGAAATCATGGATGAGGTAAGTAAGGAGCTGAGGGGTAGAAAAAGAACATTATCCAGGCAAGGTGTCTAGAAAAAAGGACAGTGGTGCACAGCCGTGGACATGATCTTTCTTTCCCAGCTAGAGAGTTAATGTGCCAGCAAATCCCCATGAGCCAGGAAAGGAGACTCTCAAAAAGGGAGGCTGTCCACCATTGTATTGCAGAAGGTATTTTAGGTTCTTATGAGAGGAAAGCTCCTGTCTCCTGCCTGATCTTGGCAAAGGTCTCACAAATCCTTCTTCTAAGACACTGCAGCTCCCAGTGCTGCAATCAGCTCCTGGAAATGTCTTGGCATGCTACTTTTACCTTCCACTACACAAAAGCACATCAAATTGAAACCTGTGTTCTTGTGTCCACTAACACTTGTGCCTTCCGTAAATATTCATGAAATTAGAGTGCAAAAAGCACTTCCCAGCCCACTCAATTGTTAAATCTTGCTGTGATCATCATTAACTATAGCTACTATGAGCATTCATGGTTGTGATTGACACCATGTCTCATTGATGGCACAGTGATTCCTTCTGATAAAATTCTTGCTTGGAATGAAAGGCATTTGAAATAACATTTGATACCTAAGTTATGCATTAAAAATCTGTTAAGGTTGAAAAGTTGAATACCATTGAACAAAATATGAGTATTAATTCCATCCCTCTCTAGGAGACAAACTCCTGGGATGAATTCCTGTATCTAGGAACCATTCTGATGATTTATTCCCACAGAAGCTGGAACGCACACACTGAGTGGTGTCAGGGCTTCAAGAAGGAAAGCACAGTGATGTTCCAAGCCAGAGGATTCTCTTGCTGCCTTGGGATTGCACGTTGATGTGATGCTGCTCAGTAGCATCTGTGCCAGGCACCAAAACACCTACACAAAGTATGGCAGCCACCACCTCTGCTCCACAGCACCTGGAGGACCTTTGCTAATGCCAAGACCTGTGTTGAGGTCCTGAGGAGCTGAGAACAAGTTTTAACACCTGTAGGTGGGAGGGTAAGAGAAGTCCTCAAACTGGGTCTTGGTTTAGGCAAGGGGACATGGGAAATTGGCAAGGAAAATGGGGTAGAAGGACACCTTTTTAGATTCTGTTTCAGGTCAAATTCCCCTCAAACTTCCTCTGCAGCAGGTAGAAGAATCACAGATCTTGTATATATTCAAACAACCCTAAATGGAGGCAAACAGGGTGATAATTCTTTCCTAAGGATGGGATGAGGATAATGTGTAGTAAACTAATCACAGGTTCACCCACAGAATCATGACAATAAAACACTATATTGACCAGCTGCTCCCTTTGTGCTGAATGAGGCTGCTGGGGAAGAAATTAGATCTTTACCACAGACAGTGTCATGATGTGCTGGTGACCAGGACATGTTGGCTTTGGCATTTCCTAAACTTCAAGTGCAATTTTTCAGACTCTTTCATGTCATGGTGTACACATGCAGACACAAGTATGTAGTCATGTGTGTTCACCCGCAGAAACTGACATATTAGAGAATTAATTCTAATTGTTCATGCTACCAGCACTGCCCAGTCAAAGACAGTTCTATAAAGAATTTCAAGGTTTGCCTTTAGGTTCAAAGATGTTTTCCTGTATGCAAAACAACAAGATATTGTTGTGCATTTAGTAAACCCCTGATATTGCTAATAACCACAAGCAGAAATGTGTGTGGCTGCAGTACATTTATCTCAGTGTTTTCAAATACAACTCCAATGACCACAGATTTGTGGTGAACCAATGCCCACCTCTCATAGCTGAGCTTGTGATCTCTGTGTTACATTTAGATGCCCACATAGTTCCATTTGCCTAAACTTTTGGGCTGGTGGCTTAAACATAATTAGTCTGTCATCACTGTGGCACTCTTGAAAAAAAGGAGCTTCAACATGCTTTGCTCCTGAGACATATTTTCTCCCAAGGATTACAGAAAGCTGACTGGACTTCAGCAAAAACAGAGAGGGGATACTAATCCAAAAGAATGAAGACATTAAATAGTTAAAAGTCACTCTGTTCCAATTTATAAGGATACTATTCTAAAGCAAGAGTTTTAATGTAAAAGAAAAAATTAATTCAATTAAAGCAGCTGCCTTCTTGTTTTAGTTCTGAGTTGCTTGAGCTCTTCACCAAATATATTGAAGCCTCCATATAAACCTACATATGCACTCACAGGGAAAGTTTTCAACAGTGTATTACACACAAGAGCAGGCAGCAGATTGCTTAAGATTACCCCGACATCCTGGACCAGTCTTGGAGCAGTAATATCTTCATGTTTGCTGTCAAGGCCTGTCACCCCAGCTGACCAGCAGGGACGCTGAGGCAACCCACATTACTCAATCAACTTTAAGTGTTATAAATACTGAGGTCCATAAAAAAGTACAATGTAATGATGACTTAAACAAACCCAATTCATCATCCCAGCTGCACACATATCATTTCCCTCAGGGTGACCAACCAAGCAGCAGTGAATTCAACCCAGGCCAGATTCTGATTCCATTTCTCTTCATCAGTTTGACTTTTGGGTTTACCTCCCTCCACAGGAAAAGAAAAAATATCCCCTTAAAAATAAATAAAAATCCCTCAAATCAAATACAGCTCAGCTGCTTGAGTCCCCTTTTTGTTGTTGTTGTACTCATGTCCATGCATTTTGCCTCGAGTGATATAAAAGGAAACCCTTCAATTTAAAGGTCAAATGGGGGCCGTTTGTTTTAACCCAGTGAACCATGGCAATGGTATTCACATATATTATCTTTTGTCCTTCAACAGTTGTTAGACTTGTAGCCAGAGGGGAGGCTTGGCAGATTTGCTTGCACCGTTTTTTTTAATCATATAAAAAATACAAAATTTCTGCAGTTAAATGTGCTTGATTGAGTAATATTCTGAAAATCAAATCAATACCAAATCTGATTTTCAGTCAATGGTAAGGCACATTCACCAGCACTATTAAAGTTTATTGGTTTCATTTATTTAGAGAGGAAAAGTAGAGATTCACAATTCAGTGTGGTCTATACCCTTTCCTATTTCCATCCTCTTCAATGCCTCCCCTTGATTTTATCTTTTCCCTTTTGTTAATCACAGAAATGTCATGTAAAAACACAGCTAATTACTGTTCCACTTTTCAATTCCCATGACATCACCCCAAATTCCCTCTTCTTTTTATTAAAGGTTTGCAATTACAGAATGGGCAATTCAGCAAAACTAGATTAAAGAGAACTAGTACCATGTACTGGTTAAAACAAGGTTTCAGCTGCTTTTCATTTCCACACAACTGTGGGAACGAACCAGTTTGCACACTCTGGAATTAGTAATTTTTTGTCTGGAATTAATGTGCATGCCTTTTCTGCTGTTGAATCCGATGCTAGTTTCTCCAAAGGAGGTTGTGTTTAAAATCAGACCTTTTTTTTTTGCAATAGGTACAGAAGAGCAGTTTGCAAAGTTAGATCTTTTTCTATCCTGTTGAAATTGGATGAAAGGAATATGGTAATCAGTGAGGCTGGAAATCTGTAACTGGCATCAAAATTTGGCTGTGGCCTCTGCTTCTGTCTGCAATAAAATCAAAATGATTGGGGTGCCTCAGTACAAAGCTCCTTGACCTGGAATTTGCTGCAGCATTTTTCTGTAGGCAAAATGTTGACCTGTGCTGAAGTTGAACTGTTCCCGTGAAAATTTGGAATGAACTGATACTTTCTGGCAAAAAACTCCACAGTTTGTTAAAATATTTATTTGTTAATGAACTTGAAAAAAATTCTGTTGACACATTTTTCCCCAGGGATGACACAAACAAAATGATACAATATAAAAATAAACATAAAACCGTGAAGGAAACTTAGCTATTCAAGAAATGCATGGGGGAAATGCTAATTTTTTTATGTTTATTTGTGGAGGTACAACACTCTGTTTCCTCTGTTTAGATGAAATATTTCATAACCAGGCTGTTCTTTACTCTGCATCTACAGTCTTTAACACTAGACCAGATCTTGACTGTCATCATCCTTTCACTGAAAACAATGTATATTTAGAGTGATGCTGCAAATTGTTGCACTGCTCAGTTTTGTCAGTGAGCTCTGTGTGTAAGACGGGTGAGACATAGTTTGGGGATAAATTTTCAGGGGCCAGGAATTTCAGTAGAAATTAAGTGGGGTGTTGTCTCAGAGCCTGGACAATCCACTGACTTGTTTAGTCGTATTTGTAATTTCTCTCTTTTGATCCAAGTGCATGCAAATCAAAGCACTTGCTTGGAGATTTTTGGATACCACATGAACTTCAAAAACTATTAGTCTGTTTACTTTTAACTGCTTAGACAATGAAAGCACAGACAGAAATTATATCAGTGTAGTAGAGTGGTGGAAGATAGCTGAGCTGTCCCAAAGCCTGAGAGAACCACAGAAATTATAATTTCTGAACTAAGGGACTAAAAAGGATAAACTTCTCAGCAGAGCAGAGTTGCAAGTTCTGATGGACACACAGAACTGCCCAAGGGTGCAGACATGGACTGCCATCCTTTTCTTACCAGGAGAGCTGACCAGTTTGTAAATATGTCCATCACTTTCTAATCCTGTCCCACTGGCTCTCTCACCTTTGGCTTTGTACAAAGGTGAGTTTATTAAGAAAGCAGGAGCTAAGATTACACAACTGATCTTTAATAGAGAGCCAATATGGGCCAATTGAAATGAACAAGGAGCGTGATATCTTACCTGCTTCATGGGGCGTATGCAGTACTTCACAAGCTGCATCTTGTAACAAATACTCTAAATGACTTTTTGTATCTTATGTAAACATTGGTATTTACTCCATGTCAGGTTGAAGTTCAATGTCTTTGTTGTTCCAGGTAATAATTACCATAGTGCCCAAATTCTGATGGGCATTGTTCCCATATCTCCTGTTAAGATCTATCAACAAGTTTTGGATCCAACTGTCAGGCTGTAAAAAAGTTTCAGGAGAAGAGTCAGATTTTATCTTGTAGAGGCCAAGATTTCTAACTGTTGAATAAGTGTATGGGGCTTTTTAAATTGACCTTGGAATAAAAAATAAACTAAGAGAGATGACATGTGCTTAGACAGGGTGTGTCTCATTTGTGTATTTTTCTTTCATGCCATTTATTTTTCACTTTATCTAGATTTTCTCATTCCCTGAGTATCTCTCAGTGATTCTGTACAATCTGGGCAGTTGCAGCTGATATATTCTCCCTTGAGGTGTGTACACTGCAGTTTGTTCCAATATAACATTTTTAAGTATTGCAAAAATGGGTGAGCTAATCTGGCAGCCTGCTCACTATCTGACATCTCTAGTTCTGCTATATGACCCAGCCTCTGTATCATTTGCACAATTCCCTAACTGATCTCCTCCTCAGGATTCTGCCCATCCATTCCTTTTGGTTATCAACCTCTGCTCCTGCGAGAACAGAGATACACTGGAAAAATACTTTAAAAAGTCAAATTTCCTGAGGCACTATCTCAAATGGAGCCATTATTTGTTGCATTGCTGTATTCTTCACTCTGTTTCACCCTCTTAGAGGAGCGAGTTTGCATGGGAAATGATTGTCTTGAAACCAGATCATCCTTTACATTCTTTAATCCTCTATTATTTTTCATTTGCTTGGATACTGTAAAACTTTTCTTGCTGTACAGCTGATATGTTTATTATTTAAGAATGGTGATCTTCCCCAGATGTATACAGTACATGCATTACCATTTCGTCCTTCATCAGTTCTTGGACTCATAGCCAGAGGCAAAGATGTTAGGATTTGCTTGAGCTGAGCAATACAATATTTTTGTTCAGCTGTGAAGTTGATTAATAATTTGGAAATTAAATCAATATTTTCTTTGATTTTCATTACAGTGGTGTTTTCATATAAACCTTTTGTATTGTCATTCCCAGCCTGGGTAGGGAAACATGGTAAAACTAATGTAGCAGATTTGGTGTCATCTTCTTCATGACATGGCAAAAATTAAGTGAAACTCTAAGGAGAAGCAGATGGATGACAATTTCTGCTGTTTATCTTTCTTGATAATTCTTTATTGTCAAAGCAGAAAAGGTTTGGAATGCCTGCAGTTTGTAGTGGCAAGTATGAGGTAATTTACAGAGTACAAAATTACTGACCCCCTTTTTATCAGACTGTTTGGATCCTTTAGATAGTCATATAAAAAATAAACCTCCAAAATTCTGTGTCTTTTGATGGATAATGAAAGATGGTTTTCAGAGCCAATGAGTACTCCAATTTTTCATCAACACTGAAAAAACCCCACCATGTAACTTTGCCCTGGGAAGAAAATGTTTTAAGAACCAAACTTCATTGAAATTGTTGGGAAGAGTGAAAATTTCAAGCTCTTGTAGTAAAGTCCTATGTATTTAATTCAAGTTAAATATGATTGGAAGCTTTGCCTTGAAATCTTGCTGTTGTAATTTACACAGTAAACTTTCTCCAGTGGGAATGTCTTTCTGACTTTGAATCTGACAGTAGTTCCCCAACACCATCCCAAGCTGGGATAGTCAACACAGAAAATTTCTGCTGTTGAAAGTGGTGGATTTTTGTTCTTATTGGCATTTAGTGTCTTCAGAAATGTCTTTCTGGGTACATCACAGTAAGCAACAGAGAAGCATTGCAACGTACCTTATGTAGTTGAAAAAGAGCGTTCACAGCACTCCTTAAATCTCTCTGAAAGAGGCATGATTAGGAGGCAAGATGTACAGTCAGCCTCTGACAAAATTGACAATATTTACATCCAACTCTGATCTTATTTGACTTCTGTTTATATGGCATTCAGTGTAATTTAAGTCTATATTCAGGCTCTAAATGTATCAGGTTACCACAAATCTATTGAAAACAGTAGCCAGTCTTTTGATTTTTCAGTCTGAACCTTAATGAATGTCCTACTTCCTCATTCATCAGTTTTCTTGAGTAGGGTATGGAGTTCAGGAATGAAACCTTCAGCTTTAAAAAATGGAGGTGGATTTGGAGAAATAAACCTAGAGCTGCCTCTACACCATGATGTTATGCCCTTCCACTTCCCACCCACTTCTGTAAAACTGGATTTAAGCATAGGATCTAAAAGTTTTACAACTGAAAACATGTTTCAGCTGTACTCCAGATACATGTTGGAATTGAATCGAAGAGATTAATTGAAGCTACACTATACTTCCTCCAGAAGACTTTGATTTGGAAGACTAGGTCTCTGTACCTGTTGTTTATACAACATACATGATTTTATGTAAAAGTGTGTAAATTGCCCCTGTAGCTCAATGGACGCTTTGAAAAACTGAGGGATTCCAGAGCAATCAATAAAACCCATTTCCAGAGTGGTCCTGAACCCAGCCATGAACAACAACATCATCATGCAGATCAGCATCATTTAGTCAACTGATAAAACCTTTCAAGAGACAGAATTTAAACTAAGTTTATCAGGCTTAGGCTGAGGTAATTCAGCAGCCCAAGATGCTCAATTGTACTTGTTTTAGTGAAATCACTACCTGCTGAAATGAATACTCACCCGTCTCCAGACACTTCAGGAGCCAGAGCTAAGGATAGAATGGGCAGCCTCTCAAATGTTGCTTCATCATAACATGCTGAGATGGAGCTCAGGCAAGACCTGTTCCATAACTGTTCTGTAATATTCCACTGGATCCCTAAAATTAGTTCCAAATATCTGCCCATGTTCAACCATCTCTGTCCTGGCCAGGAGGCCCATCCATTGTCTGCTGGCCTTTTCTTTTATCCCATTGCCTCTTTTGCTGGACCAATGACATCAGTCTCATCCACCTGACACTACTTACTTTAAAAGCTGCAGTGTTTTTTCCATACTCATCTCTCCAGGAATCCGCTGCACTCTTGAAGGCTCTGGCCATGCAGTAAATGACTCAGTTGATGGTTAAATGGCTTTAGTTACTACCAGCTGCAAGTAGACTTCCCCAGAAGCCCACCCAAGTGCTCTAGGTACAGTCCTAAAACTTAGGCAGAATAAGAAATAAAAGTAGATGTAGTATACTTTTTTTCAGTCTCTGGTCCTGTAAAATGACTTTTGAGACCATCCAAAAGGGTAACTGCACAAAGCACAAAGATTAACCTTGCTAAGTGCACTGCTATGTTGGGTCCTTTTTGTTTTTTTGCCTTGTCCAGAGCAGATTTGACAGTCAGACCTCTTGGACCTCCTCTGGTTCAAGTAGCAGCAGCTCAGACAGCTCCGTGTTGTAACCCCCATGTTCAAGTGAGATGATGGCTCACACCAAGAGCAGCCAGAGGACTGAGGATATTCATTTTTAAGGGCAAAGGTGGGACCTTCACACGCATTTAAGCAGAGTCAAGTACTTGAGGGCTCTAGTCCCGAATGAGATTTCCAAGTTATGCTGTAGTACAAACAAACAATAATAACAGAGAATGGGTAAGGGCAGGGGGAGGAGGGGGAAGTTATGATTAATTTCTATCAGACTTCCTCCTCCTTTCCACAGAGCAGTTCAATGTGAAGTCAAAGTTCATTGACACATTCTCTGTAGTCGGTGGGATGATTGTTTTATATTAGCCATTGACTTGGCCTGCATTGATCCTTGAGAATGTATCGCACAAATCATTTTGCACTAAACTGCTGAATCGATGAAGAAATCTCCTGGAAAATTTATATTAAAAGTCGCTGTTTGCCTAAATGAGTTCCCTGTGCCCCATATTGAATATTTTGCTGATGAATTGAATGAGTTTAAATTTGAACATTGCAGACCCATTAAAGAATGAATTCTTAAATCAACTTCTGCCATTTATGATTGAAATGAGATTTCCCCTGCAATAGACTAGCTGTTATATAAATCAGTTGTGCATTTTATACTGTTCCATAAACAAGATATAATTCTTTTAAATACACAACAGGTGCCTTAAATCTTTTGATGCATCTTGTATTTATCTGATGTTGATATTAGTATATTTACACCAAGTAACAAACATGGGTTTATAATAGCATATAGTTTCTGAAGGTTAAAGAAGCCATAATCTTTGTTCTTAAATGCAACTGAGTTTTCAGGGGTTATACTCTACATCACTGCTCACAGCTGAGATCTAAATTTAATCTAAAATAAATAATTGTCTCTTGCACTATAAAAAAGCAAACCATCTTGAGTAAGGTTATGATTAGAGCAAATTTGATTTTTAGTATGACATAGAGGAACATTTTTCCTGCTATCTGGTTTTAATATTGCAGTGAATAGTTGAATTTCTTTCCTTTCCACTCAGACTCTCTGCACCTTATGTGACCTCTACTTACTGGCTCAGGTAAATGATTTAAGCTGGTACCAAAATTACTTCATGCACTGGCCCGGTTTTGGAGTTACCTCAGATACAAGAGTTCCACTGACAGTTTGCTGAAGCAACTAGTGTCAGAGAAGTGCTTCTTCACTTTTCCCACAAATAACAGCTTTTCCACATAAACCATGTCCATCTTGAAAGATGGTTGATTCTTCTCAAGCCATATGAGGAGGTAACTGCTGGAGTCAGACTTGATCTTTGGTGTCACGGGATGTTCCCTGTGTTTCAGAGTTTGGGTCAGGTGGATCCCAGGGAGGCAGTAAGCAACAAATTACTGTCCTCTTCCTCACTGAAATGGACATAAACCAAGACTATGAGGGTCAAACCAGGAGCTGGAGCAAATCAATGCATTTTTTATGATATCTAGTGCCAGTGTGGTCTCTATGTACTCAACAGCTTCTGAATAGACAAAAATTCCTGAGACATCCCCAGTAAAATGGAGAGCTCCAATGAGATACAAGAGAGGAGCAGCAGCTGCATTGTGGATTAACATATAGGCAGGTCTGGAGGTTAATTCAACATTGCTCTGTTCCTCTCTTAGATAATGTGGCATTCAGAAATGTTCACAGTGTAACATATGAAAAAGGATTCAGTCCCATAGAAGGAACCATAATGAACGTTGGAAATTCAATAAAATCTGGAAGCCTAACGAGAAATGCATATTTTTGCCATTTCTTCACTGGTGTTGCCTTGAACACACCCTACAAGGTGGTTCAGAGCTCTGATGCACACAAGTGGGGCCTCCAGTGAGCCTGCCTTCCATGCTCATCCTTCAGTGCTCATCCTGATCTTCCTCTGCCCCACAGCTGAGCACACACTGGATTTGCCCTGTGGGCTCATCCATACATCAGGTCCCTGATGACAAGCCAAAGTCAAACTTGAGGGTGTGCTGCAGCCCCTTCTCCTCAGTTTGGATTTGACTCTTTTCCTGTAAGCGAAATGCTTTCCTTAGCCAAGCATGAGGTGATGGTACAAGATACTGTGACTACCCTTTGAGAAAGAAAACCTCCCATTTTTCATCCCATTCCTGATGAAAGCAGTGATTTCAGGCCCAAAAGCACAAACAACAGTGGGCTGAAGAGAGAAAACAAGAAAGATTGAGACCACATGACCTGAGGCTGTAATTGGGCAATTAACCCCAATATGCAAATAGACCAAAACTTATAAAAGTGTGAAACCTCATGACCAGGTTTGGGTCCATCCTGGGTGTAGCCCTGGCCAGGCTCTTGTACTGCCCAAAGTGTATCCTTTATGCCTTTCAATAAATATCTAGTTTATTCTCTTAGCTCTGTCTAATCTCTGTTCCAGGCCTGCCTTCCCAAGGCATCAGTTCTGGCACCCCAGATGGGACAGTGAGGCATGTGGAAAATCCCCCTGGACCAGAGGAACACCCACCTCCTGCCCCCCCTCCTACTGGCATTCTGAGGGGGGGCCCAGATGAGCCCAGGAGGTATCAGAGCCAACAGGATTCAGAGGCAGCTTCCAAAGTAAAGAGATCTTTAAATCACAGGTGTTGCAGGAGGGCTGGAATAGCTCACTTTAACCAGGTTGTAAAATCTCACTATTGAGGCTGTAGTATCAGCTTCATCCCATGGCTTCTAATGTTTTCATGGCTCTGTGGGACTCTCTCATCCAAGGACAAGCATCAAGGGTTTTATAACTATCAGTTGATCATTTCTGCTAAAGTAGGGGAGGTGGATTCTCAGTGAGATAACAAAGGTGTTATCTCTATCCAGGGAGAATATAAAGGATATTGGGAAGATAACATCTAATTGAAGATTCAATTTTCCAAGTGCCAAATTGTTTTGATGACTAATTGATTTACATAGACTGAATTCATTCACAGATCAAGTATTTTTTAGATCTTGGTGCCTTTTTTCTTCTGTGGCAGCACATAGGAATTGATGTTAATTTTCTTTAAAATAAAAGATATAGACTAGGATTGGCTTGGGAGATGTTACTGAGTTTTAGCTCTTTATCTTCTAGACATAGACACAGTAGGTCACTAATGTCAATAAAGGTGTGATTCAGGGATCCAAGCCCACAACTAGGTGACAGAAAAGGTCAGGATCTAATTGTTCTGCCTTGGTGCTGAGAGACCAAGGAAAGGAAGAATATATGATGGCCTCAGGAAAAGCTGTGGCACAAGACCTCCTGGGCTCAGTTTAAAAGAGGGATAATGGTGTTTACTTGCTGTCCTCACAGGGATTTTGTGAGAATTAATTAGCTAATGTTGACAAAGAGCTGTCAATGTCAATAATAGTACGTAGTGAGAATGCAGGATGAAGTGGTATGCAAGATTAATTGGGATACATTTAGGATAGCTTTAAAAGTGAGATGTGACGAAAACATCAGTGAATTCTGTTGTAGAGAAGCTTTTTTGCACCCACCTCAATGAGTTGCTTTGCTTTAGTGACAGCATTTTCAAAGCAGTTCCAGCAAAGCCTTTTTAAAAGGAATTCACTTTCAAATCCCTCTGATGGTAACACCAGGCCAATTTCCAAAGGTCTGAGCACAGAGGTGTTTCTTCTCTCTCCATGTCCCTCATCTTTATCTTTTAATTCCTGAGGACTGATGGATGACACACTTTTCCAGAAGGACTCAATGCTGAAAGCATCACTGGCACTACCAGGATTTGGGTCCAGTGGCCTGCTCATCTCCTGCCTTGGGAACCAAGAGAGTTCCCAATCTCACAATGTTTCTCTGGGATGACTGAAACAGAGAAATATACCCTATGATTAAAGAAATTCTATAATTATGATACTAGGGAAATTTCACCCTATAGGTACAAAAGTAATTTTAAAATGTTGATTTACATTTTCACTGAATATGTTGGGGCCATATTAATGGTCAGACAGAAATGTATGTGTTTTAGCAGGCAGAAATGGTGTGGTTTAGTGTTTCACGTTTTAATTTTTATCTTCATCTTATTCTCACTAAATTATTCATGTCTGGGTACCACTGCAATCTAAAGGATATTTCTCTTGTCGTCTCTGTAAAAGGTTTAATTAAAACATTTGTGATTCTTCAGGAATTTTTAAAAATAATTTCATCTGTTGGTAACAATAGTAATTTTGTCTATTTATTTGTTATTAGCATGCACAAAAAATTAATTTGATAGGGTTCAGTTTATCTTCAGAAGAACATATTTCTTCCAAATAATGAAATAAATATTTTAAAATTTTTATTGAAAATTTATAAAACCTTTTTCCTTGAATTTTTCTGGACACATTAAATGCAACTGCACACTTGAAAAAAAACCCACATTTCCAAGAGAATTTTTATGTTTGGAAAAATAAAGGTGATGCCTTTATTAGGAACCAGACTTGATGCAGCTGAACATTATAATGACTTCTTTATATCTCCATAACTTTTCCCTTAAAATAAAATTTATTTAAACTAAAATTTATTACATACCTAATGTCTTGGTCAACAAATAATGCCAAGTGCACAAACAGATGGTTTGGTGGAGATCACCTGAGCCTGGTTTGAGGCCACCACCCTCATGTCACCCAAGAGCTACTTCAGCTGCAGTGATCAGATCTAGGTCCCAGTCCCACTGATGTTTGTAAATGGCTGTTTATAGTTCATATTGTGTATTTTAGTACAGATTATGCATTTTCTTTATGGTGGCATTTCTCAATGCTCTTTTATAGTGAGTAAAATGGCAGAGCAGGGTAAGCACAATATTGTGGCAGGGTGACACTGTCCCCTGTCCCAAAAAACACAAGTTTGTAAGTATGAAGAAAATTTTCTGTTGCATTTTCACTTTCTGAGTGCTAATGAAGCAAAAGCAAGTTTTTTGAGAGGTGTGGCTGGCAGATAATTGCTTTCACAGAATAAACTCAGTATCTTCCCTTTTGCCATCTAACATTTAAGATCATTTTACATATACAGAACATTTGAGTCTAATTGGATGAAGGATCTTAATTCCTGTTACAAAAAAAAAAAATACTGTTAAATTGATATTACTTCATTGATTTTAATAAAGCCTTTGAAGATCTGAGAACAAAGGGTCCTATTGGTTCTTTAATTAGTAAAGGATTTATTCAATAAGTTATCGGACAAGTTAATTTACAGGACTTAATTTTGCTATTGAAAGGTTTAGCCTCCTTCCCTCCAAAATTGGGACGATGGACCATTCCAATACTGTGAAGGTGATGACCTTGTGATAACCCGTGTGTTCATCAGTCAAATTACTGTCCCCAGTAATGATAATGCCAAAGCTCTGGAACACTGGGGCAGCTAATCTGTATTCAAATTACACTCAATGAAACAGCAAGCACAATTCGAGTAATAACTCACTAGCACTGAGAGGTGAAGGGAGATGCTCAGACCCCTTCATGCAGATTGGACATTATCATACATTTCTTAGGTGTTGGACAGGTCTGCATGAGAGGGTTGTTAATGAAAATATCAATCAAAAACTCTGCTGACTTAATGGTCAATTTAAATTAATTAATTGGAAAGGAAAAAGTTGAGAAGGACAGCATTGATTGTTTAGCTCGGAGCAGTGGGCAGGCTCGGAGAAAAAGGTTGCCCAAATAAGACCATGCTTCCTATGTCAGCTGGTGCTTTGTGTAAAATCTTGTGTTTGAAAAGGTGGGGAAAATAGTAGGATGCTGTAATTTGAACACTTTCATACTTTGAATCGTGGGTCAGTGCATTTGGGATAGGGTGCTGAACGTGATGCTTTAATACCAGCCCTGGGAAGGAAATCTGCAGGAGAGGTGGAAGTGAGGCGCTATGCACCAGCTGAGGATTTGACCCTCAGTCTACAGATACATGCAGCATTCCTTTTATTCACAGCCTGGTTTTTATCCTCATAGCCTGTACTTCCTAGCTCAGAACATGTTTGTCAGTTGTCCCTAAAAGGCTGACTCTCTGGAGGTCAAGGGGAGGATTCCTTTTGATTTAGATGAGAGAGAATTTCAGCCTCCATCTGCAAGGGGGCTCCTCACAAATATAATTGTGAATCAGGAAAATATTTAATGCATGGAAGCATCTATGCGAATTTTCTTATTAATATGAAAGGCAATATGTGTTTTGGGAAACTGTGTAAAGCCTTTGGGATAAATAAAATATTAAACCTATTTTTTATTGTCTATTTTGAGAACAAATGCTTTAAATGAAAATACTTTCTATCCTTATGTCTATATTTATACCTATCTGTATAATTAAATATCAGCAAAAGTTTTGAAGACAAAAATGTCCTTAGTATTTTAAAATGCATTTTGCTTCTTATAGAAGCAAAGACTATAGTAATTTGGTGTAGGAATAGGTTAAGGTTTGAAATTAAATCAAATTCTTATACCAAATTCCTGTGTTTTGAACCCAAAACTCAACATTGGTTATGAATTCAATGGTA
This sequence comes from Hylia prasina, assembly GCA_013397195.1. Lineage (NCBI taxonomy): Eukaryota > Metazoa > Chordata > Aves > Passeriformes > Sylviidae > Hylia > Hylia prasina. The sequence goes on along the minus strand of VYXD01010597.1, from coordinate 953,205 downwards.
AGGAAATGCAGCAAGATTTGCTAATCTGATATTCATGATATTTTATCTGTCTGAAACACAATCCAAGCTGCCTGCCAGCTGCATTGGGTTGTGTTGTGGGTGCAGTCTAAGATCTGAGCAGCCAAAATATTTTTGGAGACCCTGTAAAATTCAAAACTGTTACTCCAGAACATTTTAATCCCAACACAACACTTCTTTTTTCTTTTTTTTCCAGACACCTATTTTGTTTTGATTTAAATTTGTTTCCTAATTCTGCTTTTCCTAAATCACACATTGTCATTTGACTCAGACCAGAATACAAACATCAACCCTGTGTATAGTGCAGGGGGAAATAAATATGAGATGTAAAATGAAATGCAGATGCAGCAGTTTTACTGTGGAAAGCATCTGACAGGCAGCACAAGTTGGTTCTAATGTTGTTTTTATAATGCTTTATTATCACACAAACTATGGGAGTAGAAAATTGGCCTAATGAGACAGAAAGGAACCCAAATAAAACAATTAGCCCCATAAAACAATATCATAATTATACAGTTAAGTAAATGATAACAAGTGGGAAGTATGTGGCACGTTAGGGAAAAGATGCTGCACTGATTTTCTGCACTGACTATTCCTTCTTTTCCTTCTCCACATATCCTTCCCTCAAAGCAGTATTAAAATGATAATAAGGAACTCAAATGAACATATTAATTAAATGTAACTTGGTCCTTACTAGACTTCAGGGGCAGGTTTCCAACCAGGTTTCATACCTGACTTCTGGAAAATGCTTAGCATGATGGATACACAGTAGGTCAGGGATGCACTGTTGCAGAATATGCTGCAAAGAAAATTTGTAAAGGCTCAAAATGGCCAAACAACCCATGGCTGTGTTAGGATGATGTCCCAAAGTAAATCTTGTTCAATTTCAGGAGCTGAGTCATGTTTTCAGTCCTCTCCAGCAACTATCACTCACCTTTTCAGAGCTGTGTCAGAGAATATCTCACCCAGGTCCCAAGGGGAAGTAGGTGAAAAGAGCAGTGACACAGGAAGGGCAAACAGCACACCAGGCCAAGCCCATGGTGGCACAGCCTTTTCAGCAGAGCAGCTCTGCACAGCCCAGACCTGATGATTCTGCAGTTCAAAGATGTGCCTGGCTGAACTGACTTCTTTCTTGCTGGACTGTGTTAATGTAATGGCTGTACAGCTCAAATGCAATCTCAATAAATGGTGTTGCTGTTTGCAAACTCTCTGGCTTTCAGATCCAATCTCCCACCAAAGTCACCCAGTGTGTCTTTCACTCTTCACCACCCTCACAGCAGCTGAACCACACTGGGCATGGCTCTATCACCCCAAATTTCAACCAGTAAAACCCTTCCATGCAACTGTGGCTGTATTCCCATGGGATTATCCAGGAGCTATAGAAGATTTAAAGGGGTATTGAAGTCCTTGCAGTTGTATCTGTGTCTGCCTTGCCCCCTATTCTGTTATACTGGTGTACTTGGTGGAGAAAGTTTTGTAGGGAGGAAACCTATGTTAAAGTACATCAGTGAAGAGTAGGGCAGAAAATGTGTGAAAATACAGCTACTGGTGACTTTATCCAAGCCCTGACTCATTTTTCTGATTTAGGAGACACCAGACACCAGAAAGTTTTATTTCTAATCCCAACACTGATTCTTTCTGTGGTTTTGGACAAACTACTTAGACTGACCACATCATTTCATCATGTCCAGAAGGGAATGGCAACATCCAGTGTGTTCACTCTCTGTGGATGTCCAGACCTCTTCCCAGCACTAACTTTCCTGTGTGTAGCATGAGGATTGAACAAATCTGACCCAGAATTGCCTGGCTAGTGTCTTGCTTGGGGGAGTGGATTTCCAGGCATGTCCCAGGAGCCTTAAGGCTGAATAAATTCTGATTGTGTGTGTTAAATGCTGGATTTCCCTCTTGGCCTGAAGGTAATGCAAAAATGTGTATGAACTATTTTTAGCTGGGCTATAAAGAGAAAATTAAGCTATCAGAGAATATAATTAGAACAGAATCACCATGCTAAATTTGGGGATTAGATTCTATACCTTGTAATTAATCAGACTGAATACGGTCATCCTGGAGTAGAATTGCATGAACCATTTTATTCTCCTACTGGCTCATGGTAACAGGTTCTGAGAGGAGTGTTTGTGAAGGACAAAGGGGTGTGGTGGTTGCAGTAAGTCAAGAAATGGCCTTGGGCACTACTGGAGATGCTGAGGGTCCCAGTCTAGCAGGGAATCAGCCTCGTAGCTCTGAGCTCAAACCTGGTTCTGCCAGTCCCAGCCTGTGCCTCAGTGTACTATGACCAGAGCCTTTCACAGCTTTAGAATTTCCCAGCATGGAAAGCAAAGCAGGCACAGAAGTTAAAAAGAGATGGGCTTTGCTGTGTAAGTGTATCAGGACCTGGCCATGAGCAGAAAGTATTAGTACTATTTTATTTTCTTATGAATAACAATAAAATATTACACTGACTGCAAGCTTGATGTGAGGGCTAGTAATATTATTGCTCTTGTAGTATTTAGTTTGCTTGTATATTCTCTTGACTCCAGATGGATTTTAATTTTGTGTATGGTAGCTACACAGTGTGCATGTAAAAGCTTTAATAAATCTGCTTGTTCAAACTGAAATAGGCATTTTGTATTATGAGATTGTCTTGCTCCAAAACAAATCCACATGATTAGAGTAGTGGATTTAACTAATTGTCCTCCAAGCAGCTCCTGTGGGAAAACAAAATGTTGTCTATGTTAACAGTGCCTCAAAGAGGGATCAGTCTGGATCAGCAAAAACATGGTATCACATGCTGTAGTATTGTGCTGTTTACCAGATGGCAGGAGGATAATTACCATAAAATCATTATCGCTTGCTTTAGGGTAAGTACCATCATAAAAGCTGATATCTGAACTGAGTCCCAAATCCCAATATGTAACTACTGTTGAATTTCTAGAGAAATGCAGAATCCCAGGTTTCAAGATCCGGATTTCACTCTGGATCAGATTCTGAAGGGTGTGGATTCTGTTTTCCAGAAAAGTCCTTATTCAGCTTCAGTTCTCAGTTCATGTGAGATACTAAAGTGATACATGCTTTTCAGAGACTTCCATTCCATTCCATTCCATTCCATTCCATTCCATTCCATTCCATTCCATTCCATTCCATTCCATTCCATTCCATTCTTCTTCTCTAGATCCTGACAATACCTAGTATTATTAGCAGAAATATTAATTGTGTTATTACAATTTGTAATAATACCCACAACATGTTGTAGAAAATCTGAGAGTAAGTACTAAAGCATTTCTGACTCTAGAAATGCCTCTCAGGCTGCGAGGTGAGACTGAGAATAGCTGAGGTGCAGATGTCCACATGATTTCTATTTAAAGGCAGGTGATTTAAAGGCATGATTCCAGCCCTCAGTGCTTCAGTTTTTCACTGTAAAACTGTGTGAATCTGGACATGGAGAGACCTTGGCAGGAGAGAGGCTGGGTCATTCCTTCTACAAGCCCAGTGCTTGTTTTTAGGAGGGAGAATGTAGAAGTATAGTTGGAATGATTGCTCCAGGACTGCTGGCTCTGGCTAATGTTTTTACCTAGTTTAGAAAGGGTCCAGCCCTTAAATTTACTTTGTCTGGCCCTTCTCGTTGAGTGAGGGAAGGAAGTGTCAGGGCTGGAAGGCTGGCTTTCATTAATGACATAATTATAGGAAAGGAAAACAGAGGGAGGCACTGTTAACAAGAAATTCTGAGGCGCCACAGTGAGAATTGCCTCACCAATGTTACAGCTCTGTGATGAGGACATGCTGGGTTGCACAGACTGCAAAATCCTGCAAAGAACCCCCCAGAAATGTTCAGGGTGGCTGCAGAGATGATCAACAGAAGCTTCTGCAGCTTTGACTCTACTGCAAGCCAGCACACATTGTTAAAATCTGTGGTCTCTGTCTATGGGACCTACACTCACAACTCTGTGATCCTGCTCTTGAGATGAAAAGGTGAAAAAAAAGTAGGGATAATATTGTCTGCTATGTTTAGTTTGTACATAACTTCAGAATACAAGTCTCCAGGTCTATTAAACTGCCACATCTGATCATGCTGGTCCTTCAAGGGTGGTTTTATAAAGGATCTGAGTACTTAAATTTCACTGAGATTTGTGAATTTCATGTTGTTATACTCCTTTAGAACTGCTTGCCTTCATTCAGCTAAAACTGCAGAGAAAAGCCAAAGTACAAGCTTATCATTTTGCAGTTTGGTACTGTACAATTGGCTATTTGTGGGTCACTTTGCATATTTTGGAACAGAGCAGGCAAAGCCAGTGTGCAACACACTCTGGCACTACATTCTCAAAGACCACTGAAGCAGATAGCAATTCTCTAGTAAAATTTTTCCAAATCTGTTTGTTTGTGTGTGTTATTACTGTCAGAAGAAGAGCTGACCTTTCTGGTTTTTCCCCTGACTCAGTCGTTACTTACGTTTCTTACCATTAAGGCTTGCTCCACCTTGCCTGTCTTGCATATTATGTTCCTGTCATCATCTCTGTGACTTCCCATTGCTCTGCAGTGTCTATTTCAGAGTGGTCAGGGTTCTGCTGTGCCTGACCTGCATCACTTGCTGTCAAACCAGTGCCTTCACTCAGTTCATCTCTGGGGCCACAAGCCAGTGAAGAGCTATGAATGCAAGTTCCAGGCAGCATGAGTCCAGCCAAAAACTCCATGCAAAATACTGGAGAGTATCTGGAACACTGCAGGCAAAACCATGGCAAACCTACCCTGGTGTCCGGGATGACAATTTATGGTCTGGGTAGCTGAAACTTGTCTCTCCAGACCCCATATGTTGCCAGTGGAGAAAGGGATGCAATGAGAGCTGATGTTTGCACAGTTGAAGATGGACTTTCCTCTCCACTGACCAAACACCTGGCAATTCTGGAGTACCCTGAGGGACTAACTCAGCAACACAGTCCCAGGTACAAACACCTCAGGTAGGGTCAGTGATCCTCTCACAGAGACACCCCAGTGTCCTATTTGGGAATGCTCTGTGCACAGAGAAATAATTTGCCCTGCCAATTTTCATCACTGGTAGTTACCAAGTGGGTCATTAATATGCTGTGTAATTCCAACCTAACTATTCTAATGTGCATTGATTTCATCTTATGTGGGAAAAAGACCTCATTGCTTATTATTGGCTGTAATATATCTCCATGGCAAAGGCAAAACCTCACCACTGGCCTCTCAAACGGCTGAGAGGAGTTAGCAGAATTTGTTGGAAATGGGCAACTCTCTCTGAACACTTTGCAGCAGACCACCGGGATACCAGAGTCTCCTCTGTTGTGGGGAGAGATGGTCCAGTCCCTTAATCATGTTCACAGATTTTTGTGGGACTCTCTCCAGTCTGCTCATGTCTCTCTTGCATGACGAGCCCAGAACTGGACATGGTGCTCCAGATGTGGCTTCACCAATGCTGAATAAAGGAGAAGGATCAACTCCTTCCACCTGCTGTCAACACTTCTTCTTTTTCACTGTCCAGTCATGGGTGCAGGTGCTGGGAAGCATTTGTTGGTGTGTCACTGTTGTTTATGTCAGTGGCATAAATTCTCCAAACACTTTGCCACAGCTCTGAAAAAAAATCATACTGCAGCTGGAAGACACCTCTGGGATACAGATCAAGAGAGTCATGTATGCAAAAACAACAGCAGAACACCACTTGGTGGCTCATGCATATTTCCTTTCCACCCAGTTACTGTACCACCCTTGGCTTTCCTGTGGAAAAAGTCTAATTTTTATTTACTTCATATCACCTGTTGCTGTTGACAATTTTTGTCTAAGCCCTTCTCTGTGGAGGTCATTCCTGTCTAAACAGACCCCGAGGTTTAAACCCCCCCAGGTTTTTAAAGAGCTATTTCATGTTCCTGTCTAACACCTTACACGGGGTTTGGGAGCTCACTGAATTTTGTTGAGGGTGGAAAAAGTCAGTCAGGACTGCAGGTCCTGTGAGCTTTTCAGCCACATTCAAAGACTGCATGTGTGGCTGTGTTCAGGTCACCCCCACCTGCCACCCCCTGCTCTGCCAGGCTGGGTGACACCAGGCAGCCTTCACAGGGACAGTTGTTGGCTGGAGAGGTCAGTCCACGTGGGTGTGTGCACAGCCTTGGTGGCTTGCCACCTGCCTCTTACTGCTCTTCAGATATGCCAAAACAGTCTCCATGCCAAAAAGGTCTTTAAACATCCACAGAAAACCACAGAGAAATACGAAATAGAAGTAATGTTGCCAGACTATGGACTGGAAAACAACCAGCATGGCCTTTGCAGGGCTTTTGACCTTGCAGGTCCTTCCATGAGTGTGGCCCACGTTGTTTCCCACCCCACATACAGTAGCCAGAATGCCTGCAAGGCTGTTCTTAGACTAATTCCTGCTAATGTCATGCATGGCTAGTTAACCTCCATTTGATCTGTCTTTTAGAGATTTATTCATCAATAAAGGCGTTATTACTCCTTTGATGATAGTTAGTATCATTTATATGAATTGTCTATTGATGGACACATTTAACAAAGAGTGTTTATGTGCTGAACAATCACATAGTTTATTTATCCAATAATCATATAATCGATTAGAAAAAAAATTCAAGTTGAAGGACTTCTTTGAGATTTAAAGGTTTCACAGTTTCCATCTGTGTCCAAGATGTTTAATTTGTGTTAGTTATGTATTACATTTCACTAGTATTGTTCCTACAAGAGGATCTTATAGATCAACCTCTGGCAGCTCTCAGGTAAAGACTGAACCTGACCAGCTTTTTTAAGGTGATGTTTAGATATTTTTGATCATAAATGACAGTATAAAAAATCAGAAATATTGAGCAGTGAGTGTCTTGAGGCACTCTCAAGGGAAGGGTACTACTGATCACACTTGCCTTCCAGACAAAGAACTTTTTCAGCACTAGGACCATCAGCTCTACAGTGGTTACAAATATCTGCTAACAGCTGAAAGAGATGAAGCTTGTTTGCCTGATGCCTTTCACTGGCTGATGCCATTACATTTTCACAAGGCATAGCACTGTTCTCTTTTACTCAGATAAAAATCCAAGCAGAATCAAAAAACCCTTCAGGTCTAGTAAGCCTTGTAGAGCTGCTGTTGCTCCTGGATTGAAGCACAGCCAGCTCTTGTGCAGCAGAACATTGGAGGTCTCCAGTGGGGCACATCCAGTGCTCACATCCCCCTGAAACCACCATAGCTAGCACCACATTCCCTCTGGGAAGCCTAGGATATTGAGATTTCTATGTTTAGTGACCAGCATTAATCCCCCAACTTCCCCAAGCCCCAGATGCCAAGCCATCACCATATTATGTTTGGCTCTTTATACAGACACTGCAAACATGCAAGGAGTGTTTGTCAAGGTAGCACTCCTTGGTGTGGATGGGAGAGCCCATTGTTTGCCTAGATTTAAGTAGTGTGTGTTTTATATCCTAAGATCCTGACCCTGGCAGTTTCTCCATGTCAATTGTATATCCTTCTTTCAGAAAGAAGATGACTGCATTGACTTACAGTGAGTTCCAGTTTCCTACAGGTAGGAAGTGAGGCTGGACTTTCATCCTGTAAACACTCATCCATTTGGAAATGTGATTCCTTCTGTAGGATTACAGAGAACATCAGAGGAGAACCTGGGCTGCCCAGTGCAAGCCCTGCAGGGACCTCAACACCCAGAGACAAAAGCTTAGTGTGGTGCTTACTACAGTAAACAACTTGCTCCTTAAGGCAGGGAGTAAAGACTGCAGGAATGCAAGAGAAAATTCCCAAGGATAAGGGCTGAGGAGTCGTTTAAGAAACAGTGTTTGTTTCACCCCTTTGTACCACAGAAAGCAGGAACTGAGTGGTCTGAGTTCATGTTGGGATCTCAGAAAAAGGCAGGCTCAGCCTCTGTGATTAGAGCCCAGGTCCCCAGAATCAGTCACAGTTATCAGCTCTGGGATGTCCAGCTGTGGCACAGATTCCCTGTTAAAATACCCTCATGAACAGGGAGGGCTGAAGGGGATTGGTTTGCTATTATTAGTCACTGGCCAAAAGCTTTTGTACTCTGGTTGGAAGGAATTTTTGATCTTTTGATTTTACAGGAGACTGGAATTGATAAGCCGGGTGATTTCAAGGGCTGCAGTTTCAATCACACCCCCCTCCCTGCTGCCCACCCAGGAGACTCTGACCACAGGGAAGGACAAGTCCTGGGATTTGAAGGTTTAGCCTGAGGCCACCAAGTCCCATAACTTGAGCATTACCAGTTTTGTAACAGCCTGAGCTAAGCTCTGGGAGCAGCAGCTTAGCTGGCCAATGTCTTTGTCAGATGCACTTGCAAGTGGTAGAGAATAAAACCCTGATGCTGTGAAATTTGGTGGGTGGATTCAGATGGCTTTCAGTGCTGAAGAAGTGTCAATAGGGTGGTGAACTTGCAACACCTCGAATGAGGGGGAGCATGTCCTCCTGTCCTAAAAAAAAAATGCTACAGAAAACTTGCCTTAGGAGAAGTGGGAGAGGGGAACTGACAAACACAAATTCAGATGTTACACTCTGCAGGTCCTTCCCTGCCCTCTTCGCATGGCTTCTCCTCTGAGATCCCTTTCTTGAAGGTGACACTCTAGGTGTTGATCTCAGACCTCTCAATCTGAAATGCTTTTACTCTGAAGTCACTGTGGTACAACTGAAATCTGCTTTATTCTGGACTCTTAACTAGTTAAGTGTATTTAAAATTATTCATGTGTTATGTAATTAACTCTCTCTTCTAAGTGAAAACCAAGACAAGTTGATTCTTTCTTTTAAGTGTGTACTTTAGAAATAACACTCTAATGTCTTTGCTCAGGGACTCTGGTAAAATTTTCATTTAATTAAAATAACAATAACAGCAGCAGAGATGCAGTTGCTGAGACCCAAACCTGTGGCAGTCACAATTGCATGGGAGCTGAGACTTGGCAGACACAGCTGCTGCTCTTGTTCCCTTCCCAGTAAATGTGGAAAAACATCACACCTTCTCAGCATGCAGCCTGGCTAGATGTGGAGGGCACATCTGCCACCAGAGACAAACACACCATTACATTTATAGATATATATATATGAATTCACGTACATGTGTATATATATTGGAACATACACATTTCTCTATGTGTGTGTATAAGCCTATGCATATGACTAGCACTGCATGATGTTTCTGCAATACTTGGCAATGCCTTCACAAGAAAGGGCTTTGTAAGCAGAACAATGCAGAAAAAAGCATTATTTAAATGCATGTGCCTTTGTGATAGCAAACAAAAAATGAATTATCCCATTGAGGTGATGAAGATATAAAAGGGGAAGACAGAGAGGTCCCAGAAATAGCATTAGGTCTTACATGTATGCCTCTTTTCTTGGCTTTGGATCTTCTTCAGCACTGGTGCCAACTTGCTTTTTCTGGGAGTTTTCCAGGTACAATGGGATAACTGAGAGCCTGCTCTGGTCACTTCAGCCACAGGGGAAGAAAAAGTTTCTTAGGTTTGTTATTCTTTGAAATGTTTATTCAAAGCTACGATCTGAGGCTCCTGCCACAAGCCCTGTGTATGGGACAGCAGGTATCTGCTCAGGGAGTGGGCAGGAAGGAAACACCTCAGACCTTTTGTCCCTTCCCTCTTGCTTGTGGGAAGAGCTGTAGGTGTGTCACAGCGCCACTGCAGCCAAACAGGACAGCAGCCAAATGGGACAGGACACACCTGGAACCCCCCAGGGACCATGGAGGGGTGCTTGCTGGCATAAGGAGGGAGCACAAACAACAGAAATGCCGATTTATCTGGCTTTTCAAAAGTCTGGTGCCATCAGTGGGGCAACACGATGACCCAGGCCCACTTGCAGCTTGTCTTTGTACCTGTGTTTCTTAATTAAACTGTCCATGCTTTAGAGCCCAGAGGTGAGATCTGTACCACATGATGCTCAAAAGTGGAGTTGTACATTTATAGATTCCCCAAAAAGAAGTGATAGGCGCAAACCATCTGATAGCACCTCCAGTGACCTGGGCCACCCCACGGTAGAGAGATGATACCTCAGGTCTAATCTGTGATCCAGTTTCTGGACTCAACTGCCCCTGTGTTTCAGGTCTGCACAGATAAGTGACAGCTGAGAAATGGAACCCAGTCCTTCAGAGAACTATGAGGAAAATTTTGACAGGTCAGAAATCCCATTGCTTAATTTGGAGAGAAGTGTTGTGAATTAATTCAACAGAGATTTAGCACAATTTGAGGCCTGGAGAAAAGCTGACAGAGGCTATTTGGGTTGCTCTGCTATGGACCTGAAGCTGAGATGTTCAGATTGCTGCCCAGTGTCCCGGGGTGCTGGAAGGATACTGTAGGTGTCTGGCCATGGGGGCAGGATTCCATCATTCCGAAGTGATACTCTTCTCTCCCAACCCCACCTTACAGCCCAAGACTTTTCCTTGGGCTTTGGTGCCATCCGGTGGCAGCAAAGCTGAAAGGAGATGAGCAAAATCCTTGGATTTTGAGCGGTTCCTGGGCACGCACGAGAAGGTCACAAACAAGATTTAAGTCTCTCCCCAAATATCAGAGTGCGAGACAGTGCAAGTGCAGTGGCCAGAGAGAAACTTTTGGTGATGTTTGAACCAGGCAGAAAAGCCAGCTTTTAAATAAAACCCTTCCAAATCGAAGAAAATTGAGAAGCTTGCTTTTAGAAAATATTAATGAAGGTGCCATAAAGATTGTGTGTGAAAGTCATATCAGTATTCAGATTTTCAAGTGTTCTCTTACTTAAACAAGTGATTCGGGTCTTCAGCTTGGATAAACTACTGAGACACAAAGTCAGCGAAGCCAGACTTATTCCACCAGAAACTAGGCTTAAATTTTTTGTCTAATGTGAAATATGGTTTAGAGGTTTTTTAATCTTTTTTTAATGTCCCATCACTGAATTAACAACAGAAGAGGTTCATGGCGTTCATGTTATCCACACTCAGTGCATCAAATTCTCTGTATTGACAACAGAGTCTGCTTTGACTCAAGATTAGCATGGCTTTGGCTAAAACACGTCTCACAGCATGTGGACAGCTGAAATTTTAAGGAAATTAGGCTTGGGTTATTCCCATGGGCAGATATTTGAACTTTTAGAGATGGCAGTCTTCCTCAAATTTTCCTGTCTAATCCCCCAGACAGTGAATCCTGTTACAACTTTCCCCACAAACGTCAGGTCCATTTGATTCGTGATGTTGTCCCCTCTCTTATGCACTGTTTGTAGATGAGGAAGAATAAAATTAAGAATTTACATTAATCTCAGGAACTTTCTTTTTGAATCTATAGAGGGATTGAGATGTAACGATTTTTTTCTTCCTCTCTGACAATAAAAGCAGCTAGCTCAGAAAAACCAGCTTGGAATAACATTAAGGGTATTTGAGGGGCGTTGAATTTATTATTTTTATTTTGTTATTGTTATTTCATGGGTTTTTTATAGAAATACTTAGCTTGCATAACCCTTGTTGAAATACAAATTCAAGATCTTGGATTTTTAGCAAAGAAAAAGGACTGTTAAAATCATGCATCATTTGAATACTCAATGCTCATCATTGAGATAGGAAATGTCTCATCTGCTTTTGAATCCTCTTGATTTTAACCTAGCTAAACATGGAATGAAAAAGCAAAACACAAAATAACACTTAGGCTAGGTTCTCCTGAAAATCCCCAGCATGTTAGCATAACCTGCACCTGTCTGATTTTAAAGTTAAAGGCTGAAACTTTAGCTTCTGTAATTCACTGATGCATAAAATAAAGTGAATGAAACAAGGTTATTACCCTCCTCTTGTGGAGGCAAAACTCTCCAGGTAGGGGAATAATTCTATTACACTGAATGTTTTGGCTTGGATTTATTTGGCGTTAAGCAGTGCAAGTTGCAGGAGTAACAGCTGACCCATCCTGCTTGCACACAGCACACATTAGTGTGTATCTGTGAGTCTCCTGAGATCATGTAGATACAGAAATATCTTTTTTTTTTTTTTTTTCCTTCTTCTTCTTTTTTTTCTTTTTTTGCAACTTCTCTCCCTGCTCGAATTCTGGCTGTAGCATCCTCCTCCTAGAGTAACAGGCAGTAATGCGGGTATAACTTTGCCCTGCCATTGTGGGTGTTTGCTCTTTCCCAGCTGTCTTAATTTACATTCATCCTTAATATTCTACCCCTGAGGTTGTTAAAAGTTAGCAGGGGACTTTTGTCAGAAGACAGGGTTGGTAAAACTGAGCTGGCAAGCTGACCACCTCAACTATCGACGGCTTAGACACTAAAAGCCCTTTAGACCTTCACGATTTTCACGTTGAAGGTGAATCTGTGTAAGGCGACCCTCAAGCTTTTGCCTCCCGTCCCTGTGAGCCGAATATTTTCACCGCTGTAATTTGGAGAAGCACCAGAAATACGACAAAGGCTGAAGCTTTTCCACAGCTGGCTTTGGGAGCAGCAGGCACACAACAACCGGGCAGATCACTGTGAATTCCTTCATCCCGCAGCCCAGATGAACGGTGCAAAGAAGGGGGAAAGCTGCAGAGCCCATCCCGAGCAGGATTGTCAGCGCCTGCAGCGAGAGCCTTTCCAAGAGCTCCGCTGACACTCGGTGGTGCCAGCGGGAACTGCACAGCCCCGCTCCCGAGGGGAGACATCCTTCGCCTCGCAAACTGCGGGAGCGTTGTGGGAACTGAAAAAGCAGAGGACTTTCACAGCGTTGCAGTAAGCTTACACAGACACAGGTTTGAAACACAGTTGAATTTTAGGCCTTGAAATATTTGGAGCATAGACAGTTTCTGAGCTGAAAAAATACAGAACGTAGAATGTGAAAAATTCAGAACGTGGAATGTGGTTATAAGGTCCACTGAGCTGCAAAAAATACAGAACGTGGAATGCCTGATAATGGTTAAAAGGTCCAACAGCAAACCAGGCTCATTCTCCTTCTCAGGATGACAAACCAGAGCCCTGGAGCTCGCACTGGTGACCACTGGGACTCTCCCTCTGCCTGCCTCTGTTTCTCCCCCGTGTCTTTAATGTGAAGGGCACTTTTAAATAATTACATGGGAGTTATTATTAGAAAAATAAAGAACCTGGAGGTAACTTTCTAGAAGCCAGCCAGGACCTTCTTCTGATTTGCTGGTCTCTAAGCTTTGAAAGATAAAGAAGATCTTTATCTTTAATTCAGGGTTTGCAGTTCTGCCACTGAAGAGATTTAAAGGACAGTTTAAAGGACAGTCCATCCCACTGGAGACCCACAGGCTCTCCTAGAGGTGTGCATTTATATATTCATAGAATGATTTGGGTTAGAAAGGACCTTAAAGATCATCTGGTTCCAAGCCCCTTATCATGAGGGGTTAGTTGCACGTAACAAGCACCAACAGTAAGTAGACATCCAAATTTCGTTCCTGAGTTACATAGGGTGACTTCATCCACAGTGGGTAAGGCTCACCTCTTTAGAGAGAGATATGTGCATTAAAGGAAAAACATTAGTTCAAATCCACTGGGTGTGCAGAGTGTTAAGAACTTTTTTACAAGCACACTCAGAGTTGAAAGTAACAGGCTATGGCAATGACGGTGACAAAAACAAAGCCAAAGTGGAGTCCCATAGGTACCAAAAATTAGGCAAACACTCCTGTGGAAACAACAGAATCTCAGAGGTGAAGAGAGGAAGAAGATTGCCCAGCTGTTACCACAATGCAGGGGACATCCTCCAGGTTGCATGGAAAGACCAGCCTAGATGAAGCTGAGTTTCCTTAGCAGGTGTCTGTGTCACAGACCCTGCCATCCTTATTATTTTCTGCTCTTTTCACACTGCCACAGGGTTTCAGCAATTATCACTGGCCAAAGTCTGCAGGGGAAGTAAAGGATTGCTTGTCCCTGCCTGTCCCCAGGCCTGGGGAGCCTTGTTAGTGTCAAAGTCATTCCTGGGCAAGGGGCAGTGGCGTGAAAGTGCACAGGAGGTCAGAGCAGATGCTTGGTTCTCTCTCAAAATCATTGAATCTCCGTGGATTACTTGAGAGGGATCAAGTAAATCTTAACTAATGATGAGAAATATAAAAATTTCTGGGAATTTATGGCTTTCCATAGTTTGTCCACACCACACAACTGGTGACTTCCCCAGACAGGTCTGAAACAACAGTAAGTTTTGTATTCATTAGAAATTAAATTACAAGTCCCCAAGATGAAACGCAGCTAAAATTCCCCCTACATTTATCTGGTGCAGGGCTCACAGGAGGGGAACAGAGTCATCACAAGGACAGAAGTGGGCATCAGTCTTTGGTTATGGCTCTGAACTGCAAGTAAGCAGTGGTCCAAATTTTCCTTGTTTTCCAGGTTGTATCTTTAACTATACATTAGACCTGTGTTTCCACTTCTCAGATGCAAAATGCAATGCAAGTTTTCTTTTCATTTTTTCTTCTTGCCTATTTTTCCCATTTTCAGTACATCCTCTGCATAAGGAGGCCTTTCTTTCATGAGGTACAAAAGGTCCTTCAGCTGGAGTCTTTCAACATGACAAAAGATAGTGTCTTTTGACTACCCATACAACATCTGTCCAGTTTGCTGGAGACCTGACTCTCTGCAGGAACAGTTTAACATCATTCAGAAGAGTTGGCTGCACTCATTTCCCCTCTAAAACAAACATGAAATGCTACCTAAGTCTGTTGTATTTCTGCCCATGTGACAGTTTTGTGCAGAGTTCAGTGAGATCTCAAAAAAATCAGTGTTACCTCCATAAAAAGTCTTTTGTTTTCTGTATTTTTATGCCTTATGAGCAGTAACTTTGCTCTGTAACTTGGATTTGCTACAGAAAAGAGATGTTCAGCTGGAATGATTTGCATCCAAGTATTGGGAAGCGTCCATGGCTCTTGCTACAGTCAGAGAGGGCAAAAGGCAGATCATGGCTAGTGAGTGAGAAGCCACAGCTGGCCCATTATCCTTGTGGGAGAATTTCAGTGCCAGTCCTGAGTATTGCCAGTGCATGGGATTCCCAAATTCCCAAAAGAAGGAGCTGCAGCCAGTGGAACCCGGGGCAGTGTCTAGAGAGAGAGGGAAAGAGAAGGGCTCCCTACCACTAAAGCAGAGGGATTTTCAGCTCCTCACACTGCAGTCAGATGCAAAGAGCTCTTCTGGCAGCTGCCAGCAAAGTGTGGAGTGAGTTTAATGGTCACATGTCTGTTAAACATAAATTTGAACTTTATGTTTACTCAGGAGTGATAAATTATCCAACCACTTCAGTACCATGAATCCTCTAGAGCAGCACCTTTAACCTTGTTCAGGAAAACTGGTGTTTAACAGTACTGCAAAAACAGGCCATTTGCAGAAGTGTTTCAGTCTGTATAAAGAAGGAAAAAAATTATTTTCCCTTAACCTGAAGCTATCTGGACAATGTTTCTTGCCTTTGGAAATACTGTCAGAAAACATATAGCATATGCTATAGTTTTATAGTAGAATAGTGTTTCCTAACTTGTTTGTTTGTACCTATCTAGCTATCTAAAAAGAAAAAGAAACAGAAAAGAAAAAGCAAAGAAAAAACCCACCCCAGGTTCATATCAGATGTCTCAGCAGAGACATTACTTTCACTACCAAACTGATAAAGATTTTAAAGGTGTGTTTAACCCTACAATTAAGACCCTGGTTTCAAACTTGGTTGATCTGGGTCCAAATCCTGTCCCTTGCAATAGGTTTCTTGCTATGTTTGATCAAATATTTGTAACAGTATTTCTGAAGTGCTCAGCAGTGACCTGACATTATCCCCTTTGAAATCGAAAGAATTTTTTCCATCTACATCAGTGAGAGCAGAATTTAGGGGGAAAATATTTCTTTTAAACCAGTGTGAAATTATCCATAAATTAATCATTTTTGGAGGGTCTGCCTTTCATCCACTCTTTATTTTGTGTTTAATGGTCAGTGCTTGCTGTACTCTCTGTTCTTTTGTATAGGACTGAGTGTGGTGAGCTTTGACGCTGATGCTCACAAGATCCAAAACCAAAACAAAACCCCCAACAATAACAATAAATGTCCCTGCTCAGGGATGCTCCCCATGATTTGAGAGGCTTCCTATTATCTTCTATATACATTCAGAGCTGCTTTTATAACAAAATATCTTCTTGCATGAAGAAAAACAAAGCTAGAAGTTATCCAGGCCCTGCCTGGGAAGCTGCCTGCAGAGAGCCCTGCGGCAGCGAGTCATGGAGTGAATGGGATGTCCTGGATTGATGTGGAGCAGATAGACCTGGCCTGGGGACGACTGGGAAAACAGCAGGAAATTCTCCAGTTGTGCAAGGCAAAGAGCAGCTCCACCTCTTTGTGCTCCAGGCTCATGGCTATGCCTGACTGCACATGGAAGGAATTTGCATTGCCAACAGGAGCTGATCAATAGGAGCTGTCTGGGAAAGAGCCTTGTTACTTTTAGAGGAGCAAGGGGTGGCACTGAGAAGCGGGTGGCACGTGGTCTGGGTTCGGAGGGAACTGTAATGGGCTGCTTTGTTTTGACATAACTGTAATGGTCTTTCATGTGCAGCTGTATGTAGATAAGACAATGCCAGGATAATACTGGACATTCAGATGCAAATGAATTGTATATGTAACTGTACACTGCGTTATTTTTTCTTATGAGGTGTTTTGGGAGATTTCTGCCCCTGAGAACTGCGCTACTCCCTGGACATGTAACCTAGTCTGCTACTAAACTTTGCCCAAAAGAATAATATTACTTGCAGGTTCTCTCAGTCCAATTACTAAAGATAAAGTGTAACCATGTGTCTTGTTCAAAGAAGACATTTCCAGCTCTCCTTCCCCTTTGTGAAGAGAAAAGGCTATGGCTGGTGGGGAAAGGAGGATGTTCTGCATGGTGAAGGTGGTTTTTCATATTCACACAATCCCAATAAGCCATTTGCTTCACTGGGAGTTTTGGGAGAGGCTGTGGTGGGGAGCACAGGGAGTGGTAGACTGATGACTTTAGGGGTAGAGCAATATTTCAGATCTGGGGCAAAGAAGCCAATAGCACTATAAGAGGATGAATAGATGGGAAGAGGTTAAAAGTAGCATGGGAGATGAGATCTAAGTTATGCCTCAACAGCAGGAGAAACCCAGAAACTCCTCAACATTTTACCTCTGGCTTTGTGTCTAATGATGACTCCTTTCCAGCAGCTCTTGCTTGCTGCAGTACTTACTGTGAAATATGACAGGGCTAATGAATCTTGAAGCTACAGTTTTGCAGGTGTGAAAATTGGTGAGAGTCCCTCCCTTCTGTTTTCCCATATATTCATAGATGCATGTCCTGACAATCTCAGGAATGATTCATAATTGAGATTTAGTTCTTAGAAAATGACTTGGAAATACTGAGCAAACTCAGTGTTCACCTGTGACTAGATAAATGCCACAACATTGTGAAGGAGTAACTCAGAGATTGCCTGGTGTTGCTGTGAACCATCAGTAGAGTGGGTAATACCTTAAAATCAGGGCTATAAAATAGATAACTTTTGAGGGCTGTGGAAAATACTGCACCACAGTGGTATCAAGGGTATGAAATAATACACTCAGAGTTATTAAAGCTTCTTTTCCTCTATTTCTTTGAGTCCTTGATGCTTTATACTACCCATAACTTTGCCAATGCTTCCTAGCCATATTTGAGACGAGATGCAAAGCCAAAGTATCTCCAGCAATTATGGTGTGGGTTGCCTCTCTGGTCCCACGCATGCAATACAAAAACAAGCCTGTTGTAACTGATTAAAAAAAGCAACAACCCAAGTGTATATGGGATTTCTGGCACTTTGCTTTTTTTACAGGATTTCCTACCCCAAAAGCTGTCCCTGTTTTTTGTGGCTGACAGTGCATGTTGTTCCATCTTCCACAACCTTCCAAGACTGAAGATTTCTTCTTTCCAGGGTGGTTGCTCCTCTACAGGAAGAAGCAGGCGCTGACTACAAATTCAGGTTTTGTTTCAAACAAGAAGACATGAAATAAAATAAATCTTTCTCACTCTTTCAGTGCCATGAGAGCATTACAAGGCTCCATCTGGGAACACATATTTCCAGAGGAAGCATTGCCAAAGCATTGTTTTGAAACACGGGAATAAAACAGTATTTTTTGTCAGAATAAGTCTATTCATCCATTACTTCCTAGGCTGCATTTTACATTTGCCTGTGGTGTGGTGGTGTAGTTGCTGAAGGTACCCACACCTTCATTCAAACCCAGTGACAACCATTTCTTTTGTTTCAAGGTCATCACTGGTCTGGTCAACATCTCAAACATGTGCAAACCTGAATGACATCTAAATCTGACCTTCTGTTTCTGTTTTGTAGGGCTTTAGGTCTTCTACAACTCAGCAGGGCCTGAAGAAGATGGAGTGAGGCTCCATACAATTCCTTTTAATTCCTTTACTGTTTTCAATTTTTACTCTTTTGTTTTGTTTTTGTTCTGATCATTTCACTTCAGCCTTTATTGTCCTCTCACAAGCAGTGATTCAAAGCAGGAACAATTACTCTGATATCATCTACCAGATTTTTTCTTTCATTTACCCTGCTTTTACTCTAATTGTTTTTGAGAGGCTTGGAGTCTGTTCTTCTAATGTTTAATTCCTAAATACCATGGTGATGTCCTTTATATAAATATTACTAATGAACAATCCAGAGCACGATTTTACATGGAAAATGTTATTTAAAACAAACTTCTTGAAGCTCCACATTTTATGTTCCAGACAAGCTTGAGTTCTGTTGACAGCACAGTGAAGTTCTTCCACTTGCTGGGAATAAAGGCCTTGAGAAATGGAATCATGGTTATAACTCTGCTGAGGAGCCCACAAGGCCTGTTGTTCAGCACATAATTGACCCATTTGATTAGACAGGTCAGAAAAGCCATTTCTGAGTCTTCTCTTGCCACATGTCCTAGGGTGACTTTATGATGCTTGTATCCCCAGTCCTCTGTTCTGTTTATGCTGTATGCTAAGCTCTGCACCTTTAAGACTAGTTCTGAGAGTGGAGGGGGAGAAAAGAAGAAGCATTGAGTTTATTTTGAAAACAGCACTTACTCCTCTGCATTCCTTCTCCAGACTGTGCTCATCCGAGGCACAGACAGCAGCAGGACAGAGATCTCTTTGCTTTTAGTTAGTTTTAGCTAGCTGGGGCAGAGAAGCTTCCTGGACTGTTTCTTTCCTTTTCCTTGGGACTATTTAAACCTATTCTGCACTGAAAAACCCAGAGAAACACCCAGATCTCACACCTGTGCCCCCTGGGGCCCAGGAGGGGATTTTTACCAGGAGGAACTGATAAGAGACTGAGCGAGCTGAGATACCCACAGCAAGGACTTTCTCAATTTGCCTTCTCACTTCAGAATGAGAGGTTTTATTGTTTCATATTATTAATTCTTTATGCTTGTGGGCATTTTGTTTGTTACATGAATAAGTTTTTTCCACTTTTCTCTGAGGAAGTTCTTTCCCAGAGCAGTTGGGGGAGGAACTGTTTGGGTTTGCCTCCCAGAGGGACCCTATTTGGGCATTTTCTCCCAAATTTGCCCTAAACCAGAACACTACCTTTGTTTCCCGTGACAAAGCTTAGACATTGTTGATATCAGAGCCCAGATCTCAACCTCCTCTGACAAGAGAGATTTTCAGTGTCCTGCAAACACTCTGCATGGTCTCCAGCCTGACATATGGACCTACTGTGGAGGGAATGACTCACAGCTTGCTGTTTGCTCTGGTTTTGGGGCCAGTCCCTTTCTGATAGTGCAGGGGCAGAGAGATTGATGGCTCTTGCTTTGACACGTGTGAGGCCACACTGTGCTCCTTGTCTTGTCTCCTACAGGATGCAGAGACTTGTCAGGTGTCTGGACAGAGAATGTGTGCACAGTCTCATCTGTCTTATGCCCATTCACCCTGCAAATCAAATCACTCAGGTGCCCATGGAAATCCTTCATGGCAGCTCCTCCATCCCAGGAGCATTGCTTCTTACAGTCATGGTGGCCCAGGGACCAGGTCTGGGTGAGGCAACAAGGAACACGTTTGGTGGTTGCAGGGGCTTTCTTAAGGCAAAGAAGGGTGCCAGGGATCTTCCTCACTTACACCCTCTGTGCCAGAGTAAGCACAGTGAGAGTCTCACAAGTGTGAACTTTTTGCTAGTTTCTGAGTCAGCTTTCCCGATGTGGTTGGGCAAAATAAAAAATAGAGATACAAAGCCCCGTTGTGCATCCTGGTTCATATCCTGAGATGGTGCCCAGAGGGTTAAAAGCAGTAAGGAGATGGCCTAAAACAGGCCTTAATTCAGGTAGTGACAGCACCTGAGACAAAGTGGAGAGTGAACAGTCATTGCCTCAGTAGTGCTTATGGTCATGAGAGTTTCATCAGTATATTCTGCAAGCTGGCAGACAGAATCTCATGCAAGCTGTAAGAAACAGGATGTTATTTCTCAATGTGCCCATCCTAGCACAGAGATCCAGACTCACTTGAAGGCATCTGTTACAGCAAAAGGTAACATAGCGAGGTCACAGATCTTGCTTTGTTCCCTCCAGAGTGTTTCTGGAGAACCATCTTTACCCCTCCAGTGAGGGATTTAGAGTTGAGCCTTTGCCTCCT
The DNA here is from genome assembly GCA_013397195.1 of Hylia prasina. Taxonomy (NCBI): domain Eukaryota; kingdom Metazoa; phylum Chordata; class Aves; order Passeriformes; family Sylviidae; genus Hylia; species Hylia prasina. The sequence continues at coordinate 932,659 of VYXD01010597.1, read as the reverse complement.
TCATTTTTTCTCTACAGACTGGAAAATAAACATAGCTCCTAGCCACATAGAATACTGAGAGCAGAGAACAGCTTCTTCCTCTCAAGGAAAACATCCAGAGTTCGCCACCTTCTTCACAGCACCCAGGGACAGTCAGATGAAGCTGCCTGCGTCTAGCAATAAATGAAACAGGCTAGAGGCTGCTCTGGCCCTGAGGAGAACAGGCAGCACACAGCTCATGTCTGCAAGCCTAGCCTCCAAAATACTCATCTGTACAACTCATTGGGAAGAGGGTGCTTAGGAGCAGCTTCACTCACATCCCCTAAACTGTACTGAGGTGTGTCTAGGAATGCATCATTTGGGCTAAATAGCAATGAAAGAGCATGGGTGATTTTAAGGCACCCCTCAGACTCATGGTTTGATCCTGAATATTGCAGTGCTGCATACAGCTGCTGTGGCCCAGCTAGTCCGAGACGTATATAACACTGATCTCAGAGTTTGACACAGTACCTGTGTCATAAAAAGCATGCCAATCTCTATTATTTCTCCTGAACTAGATTCAGCACTGACATGGATCCTTCACTGTTCCTCTTTGAAGTAACCTGCCAAGCATCAAAAGTAACCCACAGACAGGCTCTAATTGTGAATAGAGTCCACATCCCCACCAGTGCCATGGTGCGTGGCTGGCTGCCAAAACCAGGCTAATGTAATTAAAAGAAAATTACATCTCTGTGGGTTTTCACTTCCTTGGTCATAGCAGGTGCCTGTTCTGGGTGGTAAAATGCATCTGCAGCTGCTACAGCTGTTACTCTGGCACCAAAGCAAGAGTCCAGCTCAAACCCAGGAAGAGTATACTATGTTCAACTTTTAAACCCTAGACAGCAGCTTGCCATCATTTCATTCCAGGGTATTTATTGATATTAGCATGTGGTGGCTGGGGGATTTGCTGGGTTTTGCACAAGCCTTTTTTT